>VOPJ01015921.1:105709-137524 GCA_014673585.1 Semibalanus balanoides | reverse complement strand
GACCCCCAACCGTGACGGGATGATGCCGACGGAGTCAGCGGCACGGGACGGCGGGATGGAGTCACCAGTACGGGACGACGGGATGGGACGCGGGACGGGACGACGGGACGGGACGACGGGACGGGACGACGGGACGGGACGACGGGACGGGACGACGGGACGGGAAGCGGGACGGGAAGCGGGACGGGAAGCGGGACGGGAAGCGGGACGGGAAGCGGGACGGGAAGCGGGACACGGGACGGGACGGTGTGGGACGGCGTGACACTGGCACAGTGGCACAGCGTCGTACCTCTCCAAGTCCTTCTCTCCAAGTCGAAACAATGATAGTGGCAAGACTAAATCGTCGTTTGGTTTCCTCGCACAGATACAAGATACTGAACCTTTACATCACATGGCACATTTTTGGAGGGCATCCGCCGCTTGAAACGCCGATTACAGCGGGCGAGTTCCGCTCTGTGATTGACGCACCTAACATACAAGTTCCGACCTTGTTAATGTCATCGTTGTATTGCCAACCAGCCAGCTGACTTCTAAGTCTCACTATTGATACAGTGTACACTAGCATGCATAACGCATTACTGCGTACCTCCCCTCTGCAAACCAAGACTGATAGATATGCCAATTAGAGTCGCAGAACTCTGGTCCCAGCATCACAGCGCTGGGACCAGAACTGATCAGTGGTCACGACCGTGACTGAAACTGTGACTGGGCAATAGCCAAGCCAGTGCCACAGGGATAGCATTGTAGCGCCGTGACTAAAGCTGTGATTTGCCCGCTCATTTCGTGGCCGTGACTAGGCTGTGACCAAAGATTTAGGATTGTCTGCACCTCTATTGCCAATGTATGCATCTGAGCGCGGGATGCCTGCACCCGTGCGCAGGCAACTTTGCAACGCTTCAACGATTGCAGCTGAACTGGCTGCTCCGCTTTGGGCAACAGCCACGTAGTGGCATTCTCTCCTGAGCTGCAACATCAAACAGTCGAAGCATTTCCACGCTGAGGAGGCATACTCCAAACACTCGACGGCCAGCCTGAAGGTCAAACAGAGCAGCCGTGTCGGTGGCGTGCCGCTACGACGATCGGCCGTGCACGCAGCGGATCTGAACGGCCGTGCCGCCGGCCGTAGCCAGCCGTAGCCGGCCGTAGCCACGGGACCGCAGTCTAGCCTCACAACATAACTGTCATGCCATGCTTCATAGGCGAGGATGTTAAGACAGGTAGTCTTGCAGCAATACCGTCATCTAGGCGCGGAGTTGGTTATTTACCGCAGCCTCTCAACAATGCCGTCGCAGGCAAAGAAGCTAGTACTTTATCAGACCGCAGAACACTTTCAACACAATGGTAAAAGCGAGGAGGAAATTACTCTGCCTGACCAGCTCGACAAGGTATTTCTCTATGTTCACCCAGGGGCATTGTTTACGATGGCAACCACCGCTGCGAACGGTATGGGAGAGAGGCGAACCCCTGTTGGCGGTACCAGTGGCTGGAGGGTGACTTATCTAACGGGAGACGCAGAACCCCGCATTGCAAAATTTGTGGCAAGTAGAGGCATGGATAAGAAACGTGCACCAAGGTAATGATTGGCCTAAGATTGGCAGTTCATCGAACTTTGACACATCACTAGAAATTCGCATCAACTCCGCAATTCCTTAAAATATATCTGATTTCCCATCCCCCCCCCAGAAGTCGTCATTGTCCTTTGAATAGTCGTCATTGCCCTTTGCCCTTTTAATATGTAAATCATCACGCTCACGTCTTAACATCATGTCATTCACAACAGTCAATGCATTCCGGACTCATACAAAGTGCCTGGCACCGCCTGGTAAGTGCCGGCAGTGAGCCTGGACTGGGCGCCTTATGCATAGTAATGCCGGCATTTGCAAACGTCTGACTCATGTCTGACGAATGGCCGGGTCACATCCGACCAGAGAGGGTCCGGCACGGCTGAGGACGCTCACAACGGGGAGCCGGTAGCTCCGTGGTATGTCCTCGGACTATCACGCAGCGGCCCCGGGTTCGATTCCCGGGGTGCCGGTTCCGGGGATATCAAATTCCGTGCCGGTTAAAGTGCCGATTCCGGGGCTCCCGTATCAAATCCCCTGCCTCCGAGTGGAGGGGGTCCCATGGGGGTCGAACCCCAGGCCCCTCCTCGCCACCTCCACCCGGCATCTCGCGATTAAATGGCTAGAGGCTAAATCGGAGAAGAAGAAAAAATCACAATTCACATATGCGAGTTCCACTGCTCCGTGTCTCTCCGTGTATGAGAGGTGAATAACTGCCAGACACGAGTTCCGCTGGCCGAAGGGTCAAGGCTGTCTCTCCGGTGTGTAGTGCGGACAGCTACAAACGCGCCACATTTGTCCGCGCCTCTCTCCAGTGTAATGTGAACAGGTGGCAGGTCATGCAGCCCACATGAACTCTGGATGGCACGCCACAGGTGGAAATAAATGTAGTTACTCAAGGTTTTGAGTATACTCATTACCAGGGGTTGTAACTTTTTCTATCATTTGGGGTTGCACTTGGAAGCCAGCCCAAATACCTTTTTTTTCTTCACACAAAAACAAATTTGCTTGTAAGGGGCCAATGAGAACCGAAGACTGGAAACGTTCGGATACGATATTCATCTCAAAACATGCCAAATAAAACGGTTTATTTCGATATTCAAAACATTGCGAAATAAACGGTTTATTCGTTATGTTTCGGTAAACCAAAATTTTGTACTGTTACTATTGGTTTTATTTTTTTTAATATGATGCTGATAGTAACTGTTTTGCTCCTAAGTTCATTCTATCAGGCAACTTTTTTGTTCAAGTTTTTCAATATTGTAGAACAGGCCAAAGTCATTCCACACATATATTGAGAAAGCCATTGACATGTGGAACAAAAACAATCGGAATTATTTGACATTTAAAAGGCGTTTCATCGAAAGGGAGGAACTCAAATGTACTACACGGAACACGACAATTTTCTATTCAGCAGTCACACCCAATCGGGATGAAGGTTACGAAATGTAAAAAGGTGGATTTTGAAAGTGCATCACCCCTCAAAGCCCCGGATTCCGTAGCGTCCCAATGTCCGCTGTGGATTCTGTTTTCCCCCTTTTCACACTTGACAGTCAGCGGCACAGGCACTTCACATGAAGCGCGAACGCGTTTTTACGTTGGGTGCCTCGGACTGACAAACTCGCGCATCAGCCCGTCACGGCTTCAGGCGCCCGCACTCGCGCACATATGTAGCGCAGATCGCCAGGTGATTAACCGGGGCCTTGGCCGGTGGAGGGTGCGAAGTGTTGTATTGAGTCGCTTCATGAGGCTAAACGACCTTTCTGCCGTGCAGCTGGTGCTGGCGCCGGTGGAGTGCCAGTCGCAGCAGCTCTGGCAGCCTCCGGGACGAGACCTTCCAGCTCCGGCAGATCTTTCGCAGCTTTGGTGCAGCGTTGCTGGGTCTCCGACCATGTCGTCATGAAGCGGAGGTTGCAGCACCACCCGCTCCTCGTCCAGCCGTAGAAGCCGGCGGCTCGTCGGTCCCTCCGCCTCCTTTTCCCGCCAGTGCCGCCTCCACTCCCAGCAAGGACCCTGTCGTCGCCACCGGAGAAACGGCGCTCGATAGAGGGAGCCCAGGCCGTCCATTGGCCGCGAAGCTAGTAAGCCCGAAGGCATCTTCGGGCGTCTCTGGCTGAGCGGCATCCCTCATCTTCGTGCCTCCCGCAGCTTGGCCGGCTTCTTGATTTTTCCGGCTTGAGACGCGGCTCTTCCAGCCCAAGTCCTCCGCTTCCGTCACGCAGCCGCGCCAGAACCGGCTGAAAGGCGCATTCTGGCTTTGGGACAGCGATTGTCGTCTTCAAGAGGCTGGACTTTAACCAGCACCTCGGCTAGGGACAGCTCCTTTGGCCTGGGACGGCGGTTGATGGTGGGATCACCAGCTTGATAAACAGCCGCAGACCGAAGCCGGACCAGAAAAATAACTCAAAAGTCCTCCATCTTCACGCCTGTAGCCACGGGCTTTGGCGGTCGGCTCCGTCGGCGTGGCCGGGTCCTGCTCGATGACGGCCAGCGTGGCCAGCACGAAAGTCCAGTTGGTCACCAGAGACTGCAGGCTGCGCTCATTGCAGGTCCACCGGGTGCGGCAGAAAAGAAGCGCAGCCAGCGACTTACCCTCGTTCCTTGTTCCTTGTCGAAGAGCGCCAGACGCTTTCGGCGAGCTCCGGATGAACCTTTCGATCCACCCCAGAAGCCTCACCCAGGAGCGCTCTTGCAGCTTCGGAGATGACCCGCCGCAGTGTGGCCAAGTTTTCAAGCGGTGGGCCCGCACAGTGCACAAAACCCGCCATTGGGCTGCTTATGTTTTCAGCAGCGCCGTGTACCGCCGCCCGACTCGCCCTGCCATGTTTGAGGCACCCGTCATAGGCACTGGCCCCACAGTTTGTAAAGTGACAGGTTCAGGCGCTGAAGTGAGTCGATGATGATGGTCGCCAGGGTCTGCGCGCTGGTTTCATCGGTGGCGTAGAACCCCAGAAACAGCTCCTGGGGCTCACAGTTCCGATCGACAAAGCGCGCGCACAGCGACACGCTGCTCTTGGCCGTGATGCCGTCAGTGGATTCGTCAACGGATCACGAAAAGTACTCCTGCTTCACTGATTTTCTGCGGCCACGTCGCTCAGCACCTTTTTGGCCATCAGCTCCAAAATTTCGTTTTGCACCCGAGGACTCGTGAAAGTTGTGGTCCTTCCTCAGCCAGTTGTCGAGCTCGACGCTTGTTTGCGCCTTGGTCCAAAGGAGGGCATGCAAATTGGCGCAGCCTCTCGTCCCGGCTCCGGACTTCCGGGAGGCAGAGCCTTGGTTGGGCCAGTACTCAATGGCGTCGAACATGGCACTCAGAGCCACCCTCGCCTCTTCATAGCTTGGCCTTGCCTTGTCGCCAGCTGCATCTGTTAGGATGGGGCCGGTCTTCAGACGAGCGGAGGGACGGTGCGGTGGCAGTCGGACTTCCTTCGTGGTACTTGAAGCTGGCTGGCACCTGGCCCACGTCTTAAATCCGCGCGGAGTATGAATGCCTTGGTCACACTTTTTTTTTCGCCAGAAAAGGAGGCCCAGACTATGCGCTCGGACCATTCGCTGCACGTTGACGCGATTGTCCATGTACACCAGCCATGTGTACACCTTCTTCCGTTCTGGAAGGCGAAATTCTTGCCCCGCGTCGGATAGCCGGCTGGCTGGCCGCGGAGCGGACTCCTGCCCGGCTGGCGGCGGGATCGGACTCCTGGCCAACTGGCGGCGGAGCGGGACTCCTGGCCGGCTGGCGCAGAGCGCTCCTGCCGGCATGACGGCGGAGCGGACTCCTGCCCGTGACGGCGAGCGGGCTCCTGGCCGGCTTTGGCGGCGGAGCGGACTCCTGCCCTGCTGAGGGTGGAAGCGGACTCCTGGCCGGCTGGCGCGGGAGCGGACTCCTGGCCGGCTGACGGCGGAGCGGACTCCTGGCCGGCTGCGCGGCGGAGCGGACTCCTGCCCGGCTGAGGGTGGAAGCGGACTCCTGGCGCTTGGCGGCGGAGCGGACTCCTGCCCGGCTGACGGCGGAGCGGACTCCTGGCCGGGCTGGCGGCGGAGCGGACTCCTGCCCGGCTCCTGCATCACTAGGGCTGATTTGACAGGATCAAGCAAGAAAAATATAATACACTTACACGTATGAAGACAAGCATTTTAAAACTTTTTATATTGCTAATTCATATTAAAATTTAACAGGCGCAAAAAATATATTTTGGATGTTGAAGGATGTTGAAGGTGAAGGAAAGTAAGTTGCGAAAATAAATTCAATTTCCAAAAGTCGTTGTAAAAAAAGCACAAACAATCGCGACTATAAAAGTTATCTTAGCGCCACTTTTCTTGATAAGTAATTGCATAGATATAGGTAATTGCCAGTTTTCTGTGCAGTTTGGTTTTTGCCATTGTCTTCTAATGTTTATCAAAACTTTGTGTGATTGCTATTGCTAGTTATCTGTTGCCGTGTATTGGCTCTTATGGCATGGTTTATTAACTATAGAGGCTTTGACTTGACTTGCCCAATGCCCCCATCCCACATAGGTACCTAATGAGTGAGTAGATTAAAAAATCCATTTCGTTGCTAGTCCTAAATAAAAAACTGCCATTTTAGAAAATGATTCCAAGGAGTGAAAAAGATAATCAGAAATACTTGATATTTATCTTGAAGCTTAAATAATTTTAATGGGAGCCATTACAGCTATCGCTCCATTTCCATGTCTATTTACTGCACTTGATATTGTTTAAAATTGATTTGTTTGTGAATAGGCTTCCTAAGCTACTGACTGGCATTGCCAAAATTTATCCCACTGTCTAATTAATTCCTCATATTAACAATATGTTTCCCCTAGGGTTTCAGCTTACCAACATTTAAACCACACATAGCCTCGGCCCATGTGCGCAGTTTGAAATTTGGTTGGGGGCATGGTATGGCCCAATGTTTTATTCCGTTGTTCCATGTCTTTCTATGGTACCTGATGATATGCTATCAGTCACTTCAGTTGCTCAGTTATGACTTATGAGGATGATTATTTTGTGTAATACTTTTCCATTTTATATGACTTCAGGCATTTTAAGTAATATGATCTCATTATATTTATCAATAGTCACCCTATAAAAACCAATGTCTGGTGTTATTTTTCATTTTTTTACTGTTTCATTCTATTTAACCTTGTTCAATTTATGGCTGATTGCTTGATGTTTGGGGTGTTTTTTCTTGGGGTTGCACTGAATGACATTGGGGTTGCACTTGGCAAGTTAGGGGTTGCACTACAACCCCTATATATAAAGTTACGCATGTGCTCATTTACTCATTTACCACGGTCTTTTATACCCCGGTGGCGAATCTCTCGAAAATTTCCGACGCCCTGGCACCAGCATTAGTGAATAGTGATATAGCCGCTCTTCCCTCCAAATCGCAACACAATCCCTCCTCGTACGGCATATCTGGCCGGGTGGGAGAGGCGACTTCCCAATCCTATGCAGCCTGTACCCGCAGTCAGTAGACATACACACATACACTACACAGTGGCACAACCCCACACGACCCCTAACGACCTACACGGCCGTACCGTGACCACGCGGCGCTCTGAACGCGCATCATCGCCGCCCGCAGCCCGCCGCCGCTGGGGGTCGTTAACCTTTCCCGGGAGAGTGCCTCGCCAGCTCTCATCTGCGGAACTCGCAGCCACAGCTGCCTGCGGCCCCGGCCACCAGCCAGACACGCACGGAGAACAGCCGCAGTTCCGCTCCGCCCAGCCACATCGGGTACTGGCAGGAATGTAGGAACGTCACGATTGGGGGTCAGCAAAACTCTGATCACGTCTTGAGAGAAACACAACCCCCCCCCCCTATCGAAGATTTCGTTGCAGATTTGGGTTCTTCTTGTCCTGACGAACATTTTGACACACGCAAAATATCACTAGCAAACCATTGAGGCGTTGCAGTTTGACGGAAAGGGGTCAGAAAGGAGTCTGGCAAGGGGTCACAAGCGAGGGCGAAGAGGAACAGGGCGGGGAGGAGTGGGCGGAATGGGGCGGGCGGGGGCGGGGCGGAGTGGGGTGGAGGGCGGGGCGGGGCGGAGTGGAACTGAACAGTAGGGTGAACAAGCCGTGACTGGATATATCGTGCGGGCAGCGGAGCGGGCAGCGGAAACAGCAAGACCAGAGCCGAAGTCAGAACTGAAACGGAACCGGAAATGGAAGCAGAGCCGGAACTTGAAAAGGAACCGGAACCGAGACAGGCACAGCCAGCTCAACTCCCGCGGAGAGCAACACTTTGTTTCCGGTCAATTCACAGAAGAACCCCTAGAGAATGGCTCAGTTATATCAGTACGAGATCCAATTATTCCAGACTTCTGAACAGTGGACAGTAGCTTCGGGAAATACAGGGTTGTGTTCCACATCAGCCCGTACAAGTCAAAGCAGTGGGTTTAAAGAGGAGTGACAGCAAATTTGTACTTTGTGAACTTCGCCCTCCGAGGAGTAGTAACAGTCTGGGTAATAACCTGGCCAGAAATAACACTTTATCGTGATCTGCTGCTCAATGTAATACGTATTTACAATATTGTCCTAACTCCTATATGAACATACTTCAGCTAGGTAGGTAGTCCTCATGACACATCCATTGTTTTTGTTTCAACTTGATCCGTCGTGCAAAACAACACCTGTTTGTGTCTTGTACTCGGTGGATTGTTTATCAAATATACGTTCAGATGAGATGGTCCTGTTCCTCAAATTCCCTGGCCATTAGGATAGTCACGAAATGTAAATTCTTGCAAAAATATAGTGCAGACAATGAAGCATCCCACATCCCAGATGAGTCGAACGCAGTGGTGTCGCCACTTTCCGAAAGCCTGGCAGGACGCAGCCATTCTGAAGTCGATTATTTTGTACAGCGACCGGACGGAATGTTCAGACGATCCAACTCAGTTGGGGAGGCGTTCTCCCGTCCCACCCCGCATCCGACGAGACCTAACATCGAACGTGCCGCCCGCCAGCTGCAAAGCACCACCACGGAACCCAGTCTTACATTAGCATTACACCAGCTGAGATTCACCGTGGAGTCCTGACTCACACCAGCGCTTCATTAGAGTGGCGTTAACCGCCGGCGTTAGAGTGGCGTTAACCGCCGGCGTCAGAGTGGCGTTAACTGCCGGCGTCAGAGTGGCGTTAACTGCCGGCGTTAGAGTGGCGTTAACTACCGGCGTTAGAGTGACGTTAACTGCCGGCGTTAGAGTGGCATTAACTGCCGGCGCTAGAGTGGCGTTAACTGCCGGCGTTAGAGTGGCGTTAACTGCCGGCGTTGGAGTGGCGTTAACTGCCGGCGTTAGAGTGGCGTTAACTGCCGGCACCTCGCACATCACCGTGGCTCACGACTGTCACAAAAACCGCCGGCCACGTGTCTGCCGCCGCCACCGGCACCGGCGTCTCAGCTGCGCCGCCGATGTCGCCGGCGCGCCACGTTGGTTTGGCAGCCTGCGCCGCACTTGTCGCGACTGAAACGTCCGTCCTCGGCCGCGCTTCCCACATCAATAGCACCACCAGCGTGACGCGGACGGCGGGGGACGACGCCTCTGCGGCACGGCCAGGCCCGGCACGATCACACCCACCGCTGCGACGGCACGTACCATATCAAGGCGCAGTGACGTCACAAACACTGTGACGTCACCTATCAACGTAGAGACGTCGAGACTGGGGGGACAGTTACAAAAGTCGCCATGCCCCGCCGCCGATAAACTCTTGTCAGTGCAGTTAACATGTCAATGTTCAGTTCGCTCCGCCGACCTCCGAAGGTTGGGGGAGTCGCCATCGCGCCGCCGTACTTCTGTCAGTGCAGTTAACATGTCAATGTTCCCGCGCTCCCGCCACCCCCGAAGGTTGGGGGGAGTCGCCATCGCCGCCGCCGATAACTCTGTCAGTGCAGTTCACATGTCAATGTTCCAGGCGCTCCGCCACCTCCCGAAGGTTGGGGGGAGTCGCCATCGCCGCCGCCGATAACTCTGTCAGTGCAGTTCACATGTCAATGTTCCCGGCGCTCCGCCACCTCCCGAAGGTTGGGGGGGAGGCATTCTGAAGTCGAGTATTGCCGTGCAGCGTCCATAGGCGTACCTAATGCTAAAATACGACAATATTTGGGGACACGTCCCCCTGTCCCCCTGTGGCGGAGCCCCCATAGGCGCCCATAGGCGTACCTAATGCTAAAATACGACAATATTTGGGGACACGTCCCCCTGTCCCCCTGTGGCGGAGCCCCTGCAATGTTCCCACGAGGTGACACGCAAACACGTTGTGGTCCTAATGGGTTTCCCTCGAAATTTCGCGATAGACTCGCCACTCCTCGGAAAAGCCATATTATGAGCTTGTCAACTATTAAATCGATTAACCTAAAATGAGCAACCCAGCATGATCGCAGCCATTGTGGAAACCGACCCATAATACACGATAGCATGTTGGGTCGATGACCAAAGTTGGTGACACAGAAAACCCAGAGCGAACGACTGCTGTCTCAGTAATGACTGTGAGGGTGAATGTGAGCTGTCCGATGAACGACTGCTGTCTCAGTTATGACTGTGAGGCCTGAGGGTGAATGTGAGCTGTCCGATGAACGACTGCTGTCTCAGTTATGACTGTGAGGGTGAATGTGAGCTGTCCGATGCTGATGACTGTGGCGGCCATCATTACCAATTGATCGATAGCAGCCACAGACAACCCATCGGCATTCGACCACATGTTCCGAGCAAAACAGACACAATGATACTCAGAGTTCTGTCTGTGGGTCTGAGAGAAACCAGACCTCACTACCAGCCACTCACTGGGCTCGGAGGATTTCGATCAGAAGTGAAAATAGAAGAAAAAGGTCCTTGGGGCTAGGGAATCAATCACCTATATGTAAATTCAAATGTGAATGATCGTCTACAGAACGAATTTAGTTGTCAACGGCTTCGAATACGCAATAATTCAGATTTTCGAAAAATGGCTTACAGGATGTTTGTACTCTTAAAAACATATTGCTTGCTGGAATCGAAAATCACGGACATTGAGCCATGTTTGTACTAAAAAAGGAAAATCTGCGTAGTGGAAGCTGAATCGCTCCAACATTTGCCGCCAACGTTACAATCCCAACACCACATCCCTGCCAACACCGCCTGCGCCTGCCGGGAGAAGGTACAACACTGCTGTTGGTACAGTGACACCCCGCCGGAGGCAGTCAGAGGTCAGAGGTCAGGGGTCAGACGGTGCGCGCCGCGGCACTCTCGCCGCTTCCGGTCGGGGTCGGAGCGGCGCGGCGGTGACCCGGCAGGAACGGGGTCAGCCGCGCGGTGACCCCGACAGCGGTGACGGCACACGTCACCGCTCAGCGGTGAACACGCGGAGAGGAGCGGTGACGTCATCAGTGCAGACTGCAGCAGACGAGGTGACCAGAGCAACTTAGCCAGAGACAGTTCTGCAGAGACTGGAAGTCAGCAGCAGAGACAGCATGGGTGGAGCTTTTTTAAAAAAAGTTGGCGGGGCAAAATGACAAATTGGTTGATATTTTTCCTTGGATGAGGTGAAACACGATCATAGCATTGCCTAGAAATGCTCGCATCTGATAAAAGCTGGTGTGGGAAATACCAATGATGGTGGAGCAGTAGCCCCACCATTTGAATAGGAAACTCGGCCCGTTGAAGACAGGCTGCAGTTCACGATGTGGTTGCTGTAGATGCTGGCAACGAGCGTTGGTCGCTTACACTAAACACTAGTATAGCATTGGTGACTGATCAACAGAATGACAGGCTGACAGAACGCGGTGGTAATCTCTGGTAGGTGGAAAAGTCACGTCTATTTAGTAGTTAACTACGAACAAAAAAGTGACCGAAGTATCAGTTACTTATGTGGGTTTTGGCATCTGCGTGCATCAAGAGAAACCTCCGGGTGGGAGTAGGCGGGCTGTCTCTGGTTATGTCCCCTGAAGTCGCTGCCATGATCTGAGACGTAATAAATTAAAGGTGAAACGGTTAAAAAGCACTCGGCTCGTACCACTTTCACTGCTGACATGCCAACGGAAGCCGATGCTGTGATGTTACGTTCCCACCATCATCCTGTCCTAAACTGAGACACGGAGCAAACGAGGGCGTCAAACGACAGCGCTGGAGTTGTAAAAGTAAAACAAAACGATTTTGTGATTATGCGGTGAGATATCAAAAGGAATAATTTATTTGTGTAGTGCTTGTTTCAACTTTGAGGTTTGTTGACTGTAATTGATAGCAGTGCTGGGTATTTTTAATGTAAACAAAGATTATTAATAGGGTAGCGTTGACGTAAAAACAATTATAGAGATTTGATCATGTTCCACCATGGTTTATTTTCGTTTTAAGTTTGGGTCTGACGAGGATGGATTAAGATGGAGTTCCCCTGTCCCGCAGAGGCGTGGCGGGGCGGAACTTAGACTTGAACGAAGATTAGCATAGAAACAAATGATGGATTGAGTTCCAGGGCAGACCGCCAGCAGCATGGCCGGCGAGGAAGCTGTCGAGATGCCGCCCCACCAACCCTGGCAGGGTGAGTTCGAGTCCCCACGGCGCTCACTATTCGCTGATCGCTCCTGACCGTGATGACCTGCAGTCGGTGACACTGGCCGCATATGGGTCAGATGAGATAACGTCTGGGTCGGGCAGCATGTGTCTGTCCATCCTAGAAGGTATGTTAGGCACGGGAAACTTGGATCAATAGAGTGCGGTGATATTTGAAATTGCATGGTTGGAAAGGATAGCACATCTTCCGCTGATCAAGCAATATTCACTTGGAAAAAATCAAAACTTATTTTTAAACAGGCCTTAACCCTCGCCCGGGTAGGGGGTGGATGCCACCCCTCGGTTTTTCACAAATAACTCGCGTAGTTTGTAACCGGTCGCGATGAAACTTTCAGTACCCTACTTTTGAACAATTTGACACATACTCTGAAAATTTCAAGCTTCCAACTGTCATGATCCGTGACCTGTGACCTGATCCTCAAGGTCATGTCAGGCGAAACTTGCGTCCCGTAGTATCGATCCTTGTTACATGTTTAGTTTACGAGTGTTTGACGTTCAGGAGCAAATGCAAAAGTGTTTCCAGGTGACAGGTGCGTCTTCTGCTGAGATTGCGACCTCGACTGACCTTTTCTGAGGTCAACCGAGGTTACTGACCTCCGATGACCTCCGATGACTTTTTGGGTTTCTGGCCGCTTTTATAACAGTTTTTGACGCTGATTTCAAATATTGGAGCCATTTGACATAGTTTTATGTTTCACTGGGGTCATGCGCTTACAAAGGTCAACCGAGGTCACTGAAATCAGATGACCTGACATGATCTTTTTTTTAATTTGGCAGTTTTTAGGTCATTTTGTGACGCTGATTTCAAATTTGGCATGTATAATAAGATGCTTCTTTACCATTTTGGCTCGATCAGTATTCAATTTTCACACATTTACGATTTATATACAAACACGACTTGTGACACATTTACGATTTATATACATTTACGATTTGTGACATTTTGGTCTTTGACATGAGCTCAGAGGTCACCTATTGACCTATGAGTCATCATATGTCAACCTTAAAATCATGTAAAAAAAAATCCACTCGTCACAAGCAACACGCTCGTTTTTTAATCGAAGCTCTGGCTCAATTAGGGGCGAAACGCCAGGGGGTCGTAACCCCCCCTACCCTGACACGCAGTGAATTCGCCCTAACCGGGCGAGGGTTAAAGCACAAACCCTGTTTTAATTCTATCGAACGTTAACCAATCATTATTGCAAGTACCTATTCGTAAGATCATGTTAGATAAAAATATGCTCATGCTACGGAAAAAGGCTAAAACTTGAAAGTGTCTAACAAATATGTAACTTTCGCCTGTGATCCATAATACGAGCATAAGGTTAACCATAATATGAATCATATCAACCCGGCCCGTGTGACTCGCTGCCGGTTTCTGGGCAGCTGAAGCGATGCATGATATAGCCGACTGGCCGTGGGAAAAGGCAGTAATGACCGAGCCGACATCTCATTATCAGCCGGAAATCGACACAGCTTCTGGTCACATTCGCGGTGTGTCTGCTTGAAATACGACCCATTGGCAGGGCCGCCACGATTTTTACGACTTATGGTTGTATTAAGTCATTAGTATGGGAAGAGGTAAGCAAGGCCGTTGCCACACACATTTTAGAAGGGGAAGCCGAAGCCAGGTGTTTGGGAAGGCCAGCCAGATGTTTGCCCCCTCACACATACGAAGGATTATGTTAAAATCATGCTAATCAGAGAGGCCAGAGTGATCCTGTTGGCCCTCCCCCCGCCACTAGTGGCGACGCCCCTGGAGGTATGACTAATTCAGGCTTCCGTTTGAAGCAAGTTTTTCGGAATTACGATCCCAGCGTCCTCTTCTGCTATGCACTGTCCTTTCCCTCGCCTTTGCGTCGTCACATCTCTGAGTGTTCACTGCAGCGGCGGCGGCAGCGGCGGGTAGGGTCGGCCGCCGCAGCAGTATAATCAATGTGGGGTCAGCGACCAGACCGACGTCATGCATCTGCCACACTTCACCAAGGCCGCCGCTGCCGCCTCTGACGCTGCCGCTACCACTGCCGCTGCCGCCTCTGACGCTGCCGCTACCACTGCCGCTGCCGCCTCTGACGCTGCTGCTGCTACCACCACCGCCACTGCACCGCCAGAGGCAGCAGACACGGCCGACACGCACACCACCACAGGAGCCGCCAGCTGCGTCTGTCTCTCAGCCGCCTCACCGCACAGCCACACAGCTCCGGCAGCCGGCAGGAAGCAGCACAGCACACCGGAGTGCACTGAGCCGAAACGGCCGCCGGTAGCCAGAGCTGGGATTAGGACTGATGCCAGTAGCTGTACTGGGTCTGGGCGTAATGCTGAGAGTATGCTGGGCTTAGGATGACCTGGAGTACTCGCTGGAGCCTGAGGGAAGTGGCCCTAATGCTAGCGGCCTGGGACTAATGGCCTCTCTGTGCCCGTCCTCTTGCGGCTCTGGGATCTCCCTCGAATAGCTGGACTGAGACCATAATGGCTGGGCCTCGCGGCGACTAATGTCTGAGAAAGTAGGGGCATGGAACACTTACTGCTCGAGGCAAAGGGGCACCAACTCCATAAAATGGCGACCAAATTGAAAGGGGTGAAACCAAGTGCCCACGAGAACGGGCGCTTAGAGACGGAAGAATTGGGAACATTGGGCCGCCGGCGATCAAAGCTGGTCGGTGGCACTGTGCTAGAGTGGCAACGAAACACCAATACTGAAGAGGCTGCGGGCACAATACTAAGAGGTAGGACCGACGCTGCTCTGGGACCATGACACCAGCAACAAAGCCGTGATACGATCCAGGATCCAGCTTGTCATTTGAAGCACACTTATGTTGCAAGCATTTACCTGCACTTAAGTTTCCGCTTTGACAAGCAACAACAGCAAAACAAAAGTAAGTGATAACGAGCGAGCGCGAAGCGCTCGCTCGTCTTTCCGTGGTATGTGGGAAAAATCCGAGTACGAGTGGCCCGTGGCGACGCTTTTGAGAAGCTTATATCTCTGTAACCGCACTTCCGATTGACAAGCGGTCTTCTTTGCTGAGTGACCCCATCCAATCAATCCTGTTTTTTACCAGTGCCGACCCATGTGGGTGACTACCACTGCGCGTGGCGCGTGCCGCGAGAGAGGTGTTCAAAGATGTTCTGTCGCAAAAACTCCGCAACGACTGCGCTGATTGTGTTCGACTTTGATGTGTGGATAGGGACCCCTCAGCCGCCGCTTTTTCACTAGTCAGGAGTGGGGTAATTCTGCACGTGCGCACGAGCACACCCCTATTCTATATCTCAGGAACAACTGAACCGATTGTGTTCAAATTTGGTGTGTGGTTAGGGACCTCTCAGCCGCCACATTGCCAAAAGTCAGGGATGGGTGTCTGCATGTGCGCACGTGTGCACCTTTTTTGTATCTCGGAAACTAATTTCCCGATTGAGTTGAAATTCACCATACATTTCCTTCGCGCTCGCTCGTTTATCGCCAACTACGGCGCTTTACTGGTGTTAGATAGTCGAACAATAAACACCACATCATTGATCTGGAATGCCGTTTCACCATGCACCATGTCCATTGATAAGCGGTCGCTTCTTGTGATTTATACCGTTCATAACCTATTAGGTATATCCTATGATTCGTTGGCTCGGTGCTAAAGTGGCCGAACAGCTATTTTTACCGACACGTGTCTTCCCCAGCCCAGGTGAAACAAAATCACAAGTCATGCTTCACGAATGGAGAAGCTTCTGAATTCATGTCACAGATGACGGATAGACATCCTGTAATTCTACGGCTAATTATTACTTTTAAACCAGGAGTCACCATATGCCCAGTGGTTCCCAGAGTAAACTTTCGCAAAATAGCCGTTTTCACGCAGGATTATTGCGCTGCGGCTGAAAACATTCTGAATATTGCTGTGAAATATTTTGAAATATTATACCGCCGCGATGCGGACCATAGTGGCGGAGCGGGCAGAGGGCCGATACCGTGTGATTTGTACCGGCCGGCCGCGGAGCGGGCCGCTATTTGCTCACGCTCCACCGAGCCTGAGGCTCCGAACCTCATGACAAACGGCAGGCCCTCCTCCAGACCACCGCGACTGGCGCCACAACACTAATTGGGATTTGCTGGCATCCTTAGCGGTGATTTATGGTATTCGCGGACAGGTGGCGAGCGCCCAGAGCTTCCGTCGGCGCTTCGTTAGAGCTGTCGACAGCTTCGACTCAGCCATCAGCGCTGGTGCAGCCAGAAGCCCGGGACTCCTGACCTGAGACACTCCAGTGCAGGATTCGGGTGGTCTCGGCTCAATTGCCCGATATTCACAGAAGGTTCATGAAGTTTTTCGTGTTTTTCTCGGAATTTACCATGGTTATTCGGTTGATGATGATGATGATGACTGTAGTTTTAGGACGCCGTAACTGCCTGGTTATGATGCTACACTATAACCGTCGCCATCACCATCTACAGCGGCGCACCAGCTGACGGTACCACCTCACAGTACAGCCAGCGAGGGCCGAGGGCTGTGTAGAGTGGATAGAGGCGGTGTGTGGAGTGGATAGAGGCGGTGTGTGGAGTGGATAGAGGCGGTGTGTGGAGTGGATAGAGGGCGGTGTGTGGAGTGGATAAGAGGCGGTGTGTGGAGTGGAGTAGAGGCCGGTGTGTGGAGTGGATAGAGCGGTGTTGGGAGTGGATAGAGGCGTGTGTGGAAGTAGATAGAGGCGGTGGTGGAAAGTGATAGGCGTGTGTGGAGTGGATGAGAGGCGGTGTGTGGAGTGGATAGAGGCGGTGTGTGGAGTGGATAGAGGCGGTGTGTGGAGTGGATAGAGGCGGTGTGTGGTGCCCTCGGCAGCGGGCAGTACATAGCACGAGAGCCGGCGTGTGGTGACCCCAGCAGGAGGAGCTAGTCAACCGAGACGAAGGAGCAATCGGAAGTCACGCTGCCGCGCCGCGCCGCGCCGCCGGGTGACCCCTACAGTGCCGGGGTCAGATCTGCAGAGCACCACGGCAGGGCTGGGAGACGAGACAGCGCTGTACAGGAGGGGGAGATAGAGAGGCAGGTAGAGGCAGAGAGGTGCAGAGAGGTGCAGAGAGAGACAGAGGAAATGGAGGCCGAGAGAGGCAGGAGGGAGTAGAGAGCGGGAGAGCAGGGCAGAGGAAATCACAGGCAAACAGAGCGAGACACAAGCAAGCAGAGGGAGGCAGAGGGAGGCAGAGGGAGGCAGAGGAGAGGACGCTAGAGGCAGAGTGAGGCAGAGTGAGGCAGAGGGAGGCAGAGGGAGGCAGAGGAGAGGACGCTGGAGGCAGAGTGCGGCACACTAGCGGGAGGACCGCAGCAGACCGGAGGCGGCGGCGGAGGGGGCGGTCAGGCGGAACGGATAGTGACCGATCACAGCCGGGCCATGGAGGAGCCGCCGCCGCCGCCGCCGCCGCCGCCGCCGCCGCATGGCTCTAACACAGAGAGAGAGAGACTGATGGCACCGATAGCAGGACAGGCACTGGGATCGACCCGGCCTTTCAATCAGCGACAGACAGCGACAGACGGACAAACGTATCCAGCACGATCACCAAAGACACCGCCGCCCACTGTCACAGTGTCACAGTGTCACCGGGCAGTCCTGCACCACATCGCTCCCGCACTGTCGGATCAAGCGGGGAGGGGGGGGGGCGAAGGTCCAGGAGCAAGACAAACACATGAGATCAGCCAAAAAACGGACAAATTTCCTTCCAGATTAGAAAGTCTAAGCAACTTATCCTTCTTTGACTACAGGGAGATTGTTGTAAATCAGCTATCATACTTCATACTACCTTCCCCGTGCCTATCATCATACTTCATAGCCAGTGGCGTATTTATAAATCACCAAGGGGGAGGGGGGGGGGCACACACGGGTGGATCCAGATCGCCACCGTGGGGAATCTTTCTGTTGCAAAAAGGTACCCCATTTTTCTCCGCGGATTTGGGCCGGTCACCTTATTTTGGTATTCGAGCTTAAAAATGACTTTCGAATATTTGTTTTGAAAAATATAAACTACTTGTTTTTTGTCTTGAAAAAAAAAACAAGAACGTGATATTCCGTTGCATATACGCATACAAAGAATAATAACGTTTATCTCATACCAACTTGCATAGGCTCCATCGATTATTTTTGAGTGTGTGGGGTCGGCTGAAATGACAAAAAGGTACCTCTATTTTGTATGTGTGTATTCAAGGATTTGCAGCATTTTTAAAGTGGATTTCCATGTTACAGTGAACATAGGTGGTGCCTGGTGGGCCTTGTAGAGGACAAGAGGTCAACAATGTTTTTCATTTAATTCAGCGTTACAACGAACCGAAGGCGATGACGATGGCTTCGTTGTGACGATGGCCTATGGCCACCGATGTGACGCCGCGAAGCAGCGTAAAATTTGAATTTTAGCTAGTGGAAAACTGTATTTTTATATTGGAACCAGAACATAATTGGAGCCAAGCCTCAGGTCTCCCTTTGTGTGGCTACTCCCTTTTTGCACAGCTTGGTATGATAAAAAATATTGAAACGACTGAGGAGTGAGGCAGAAATATTTTTCCGAACATAAATGGTCCCTGTGGATCTGGAGGAACCTGGTAGAAAATGAATTGACCAGATGGGCCTGGTCTGGTCCCCACATTAGCTCTTCGGTCCAGTAGGCTGGGCACCACTGGAGCAGCTTCCGGGTGCCGATGTCCGCGTCCTTGGGTTCGCATCACCTTTTTTGGAACTCGGCGGGCTAGCCAGTTAAACATGAAGCCTTCTTAAAAATATATACATGAAGAGAGTGCGCCCTTGGGCCAGGAATACTGTCAAGGAGAGCCTCTGCCAGACACTTAATGGAATTCATTTTTACATTTTCCTAATCCGTATAAGCAATTATGAAACTTGTGTGATGCCGCGAAGCAGCGCGATTTTTTTTTGCTGTTTTTGACTGGGGATAGCAGGATTTTGACTGCTGCAAAGGCTGTTTTTGCTAACAAATATTTTCCCCGATTTTTTAACTTTCCCATGTTTTCTCCTAAGAACGTTGGTTTTCACGTCCAGTGCAGGGAAAACGAGAGTGTGGGAGGGCGAAATACTTGTATTGAATGCCCCCAGATTCCTGCGTGGGATTTGCCCCCAGATGCCCCCCCCCCATGGGTCCGATAGTGAGGCCACATGCTTTAGCAAAAAATCACAATTTAGAAATACAAGAACTATACAGCCAATACTTATAAAACCGCTTGCATTATCAGCAAAACAACTTTGTTCTGTTTTTCTTGAGTTTTACACACAAATAGTGTCCATGCTGAAAGGATACAACATATTCTGGAGCGCACCTTCAGCGCCAGGGGGGCATGGCCCCCCTTAAATACACCACTGTTCATAGCTATCATACTTCCCCGTGCCTATCAAAGCATAATTAAGTGAAATCCGATGTTTTTATATGCGAGACTTCTTTTAAACTTTTACCTCCCCCCCAAAAAAAAATATATATATATATATACACACAACACACCACACAATACCACAACAACACCCAACACACACACACCACACACACACACACATATGTGTGTGTGTCTTTTATCTGAAATCTCTTCGGTTGCCCCTGCCATCGAATAAGTATAACCCTGTGCGTCACGTTTCCCCATGCCTTCACGTCACGTTGCCGCATACCGTCACGTTGCCCCGTCGCGTACCTTCACGTTACCCCGTGCCGTCACATACATACATATACATACACACATACATACGCCTGGCCACTCCACTCAACCCGTGTATAACGGCCTGCCATCTGTCCCGCTCTGCTCCACCAGGTGGGCGAATTGTACACCTGCTGCCCCTGCAGGAGAGAGAGAGAGAGTACAGGAGAGCGGGAGAGTAACATTACTGAGGCTGCGGCACACAGCTGCCCGCCAGCTGGGCTCAGCAGCCACAAACGACCGGTAAGTGGCGATCGGCCGCCCGAGTCCCAGCAGACTCTGTGATTCATTCTCCGCGGCACCACACAAGTCAGCCGCTTTGAAGGTAGATGGTGATTGTGGTCCGAGTGGCTCCACCCGCATCTCAGCAAGTCGCCTCTCATTGCAGCACTGCTGCAGCTGCTCTCATTGCTAGGCACGGTCAGTCACCTGGCCATGAACGACGAACGCACTTCTCGAACGTCCCTCGAACATGTCTGGAACGCGCATCTCGGATGCACCTCTCAAACGTCCTTTGAACGCGCCTCGAACACGTCTCTCAGACGTACCTGAAACGTACCTCGAACATGCCTTGGACGTGCACTTTGGATGTCTTTCGAACACATCTCGAACTCGCCTAGAACGAGCCTTCCGGACGCCTCTCCAACGTCCCTCATATGCGCCTCTCAAACATGCCTCTGGGACGCACCTCGAAAGTGCCTCGAGCGTGCCTCGAACGCCTCTCGGGCGTATCTGCATTTCAACTACCGCCACCAGCCGCTCGTCGGAATGACGTCATAAATCGTCAGCCAACCATCGGAATCACCCCGCTGTGACCGGTGCGTCTGCTCGAATGTGCCCAGATGTACCCTCACTCCTCAGTCCATCATCTTCAGCGGTGTTCCTCCGAGCAGCCCGTGGGAAAGTCGTGGCAGCGCGGCGGCTGTCCAACGTCAGGGGTAAGCGATTGTAGCGCGCACGCGACACTGAGTATAGCGGTGGTAAACGTTTTGAAGAGTGAGCAGACGAGCACATGCATATGATAACATCCTACCATTCGCTGATGCCCTATAGGGCACCATTTAGTTATAGGGCATCGTTTGCACATATATTACATACATAGGATACACTGTTAGCATGAGCCTCCATGAAATTAACGTAGGTTTCCGGTTAGTAAATTTCCACCTATTCAACCCTGGTTACATAAGCTTATAGGGAATTTCCGTTCCGAAGAACGTCATTTTCTGCTCCGCGGGTGCTGCCAAATTTATTAAGTTTGTGGGGACGCCGTCGTGCGCGCAACATTTATGGCGCAGCTTGTATTCAGGGGCGTCGACACGAACCGAGAGTTGGGGGGGGGGGGGGCGGGTAGGCATTCTAAGTCGATTATTTCCATTTCTTTTTTAGACATACGACATCCACAATTCATACCGTGGTTGTTCATGTCGAGGTGATAATTAAAAATGACAAAAAAAAATACCATGGCAAGGAAACGGATAATGATCAGGATGGTTGAGTAGGTATAGGATACAGCAACGCCCATAGCCGTAATGTTTAAATCCGAAAATATTAGAGTGAAGCGGCCCTGCTTGCCGTGGTTGGGGGGACGCGTCCCCGTCCCCCGCTTTCAACGTCTATGCTTTCATTGATTAGCAGAAAAGGCAGTCGGTGAAGGCTAGTGGTGCTTCTGCTAAGGCGTACTTAGGTGAAATTGCGGCATTAATATGAACACTTTGTATACAGAAAAGATGGATTCCTTGGAACTGGAATGGAATAGACAAAATGGAGGCTGGCTGTAATAGAAATGGCCGTATAGAGATGAGAGGATTGCATGCAGGATTTAGGATTGAGGATTGCAATAATTATGAGGATTGAGGATAATTTGATTAAGGATAATTATGTATGCATAATTAATGTGATTGAAATGAGTCACATCTATTTTCCCAAAAATATGACACTTAACACAACATTAATTCAGTTGGGCAAACTACGGGGAGGCGATCAAAAAATGGATCGATCAAAAATAGATCGTGACGTCACAAAATGGGCGGAGCAATGCCCTTATAAGGAGATCCGATCTAAAAATTGATTTATTTACTGACATCCTCACCTTCAAAACCAATTATCACGCTTAAAAAAGGCTCATCACGCACACATTTTGTTTTCAATTGAATCGGCACGAATCACTCGATCATATATGCCTGTACCGGCAAAATCGATGTTGGACTTTGGGCAGATGCCAAAGTCAGATGTCAAAGTCCAACATCGATTTTGGCCGGTACAGGCATACTATGATCGAGTGATTCGTGCCGATTCAAGTTGAAAACAAAATTAGCCGCGTTGATGAGCATTTTTTTTAAGCGTGTAATTGGTTTGAAGGTGAGGATGTGCAGCAATAAATCAATTTTTTAGATCGGAATCTCCCTATAGGGCATTTGCTCCGAGCCCATTTTGTGACGTCACGATCTATTTTTTGATCGATCCATTTTTTGATCGCCTCCCCGTAGTTTGCCCAACTGAATTATTTTAATATGGCAAATATCATGATACCAAAGACATAAAAGTTTCGTTTATAGCGGTGAAAGTGGCGAGCTACATGTAATTTTCCCATTATATGGTAACGGAAATTTACATAAAAATTTCCGTACATTTGGCAGAGCTTGAAACCCGTTTACATGAGACGAGACTAATTTTTCACCGAATATGGCGTGACTATTCTGTATGTTTGGGCTCATGTAAACGTGGTAATAGCGATCATCTAACAGCGAAGACTCCGGCAAACATAAAATGCACCTATTACAAATGTAATCAGGAAAATATCAAGCCAATCGCATTCTCTTCAATCATTATCCCACCAATGACACCACAAACGCGAACTGGTGTGATATCAAACACGACATCCTAGCTCTTTCCAATCATCCTCTCGTTAATACACAAAACACAGATCAGATGAAAGCTTGTTCCCTGCATAGCGCAATAGATAAGTGTGCGTCCCATGACACTGTTTATGATGTATGGCAAACCGCAGGGTGGGAGACCAGGTCATCATTTTAGGAACTCAGGTTCTTCCTGGCAATTGTGGTCGATGGAGGAGACGTACAAAGCCAGGACGCTTACCAGGAGAACATAATCACCTGCTTTTGACATGTGACATGATTGTGAATTAATCTAACAATGCCAGAAAACACTAATGATTGCACTTAAAACTATGCCATCGCAAAATACATAACCAGGATTAATTCAATAGATCCGAAGATCCATCTCCCCAAATATCCTGAACCATCACCGAAAATGACCAGCCCGCGCCTTGTTCCCCGTATAACCCAACTCACGTGTTATTATCTCCACTGGAAGCGACTGCTACCATCGCCACGCACACGGTCTCCCCGCGCGTCTCCTGCTAGGGAGCGTCTCCCCGCGCGTCTCCTGCTAGGGAGCGTCTCCCCGCGCGTCTTCTGCTAGGGAGCGTCTCCCCGCGCGTCTCCTGCTAGGGAGCGTCTCCCCGCGCGTCTCCTCCTGCTCTGACCCGGGGAAGCGCAGTGGCCGGCCACTGGTCCAATGCGAGCCACCGGTTCACCCTGTTCCACAGAACGTCTGCCTGGCTGTCTGTCCGGAGCGACACAATGCCCCAGACTAGTCACTGATCCTCACTGCGTACACTGGACAGTGGACACTGTGGTCACTGGTCCTCACTGGGTTCACTGGACGCTGTGGTCGCCGGTCCTCACTGTGCCAAGTCAACCACCTTCACTTATCCTCTCCCGAGGAGTTCCCCCACCGAGACTATTGAGAGCTTCTCCTCACTGAGCCTCTACAGAAGACTCCTTCCTCGGCAACGCTCCTGAAACGCTCCAAGGTTCTTTACTCATAACGTCGTGAACGGAATCATCTGTCAGCCATTGTCTGATACCAGCACACCAATCCTGCCTGGCACCAGTGAGGCGGGACCCCGCCGTGCCACAGGTCACCCCACGGTGCCACAGGTCACCCCACGGTGCCACAGGTCACCCCACGGTGCCACAGGTCACCACAGAGCACCAGACGGCACCAAACAGCACCACAGCACTGCCTGGCACCACCCAGCCCCTTGCAGCACCACCTGGCACCACCCAGCCCCTCGCAGCACCACCACACGGCACCACCACACACGGCTCGGCGGCGAGTCCCCGGCCTTCCAGACCACACCACAGCCAGCGACTGGCTGGCACGCCTCTCGCGTTGTCTATTACCCTGGCCTCCCGCGTCACACACCACCGCACCATACGCTGTCAAAGCTGAACACAGCGAGAACCTTGTCAGACGGCCGGCCAGGCGGCGACCGTGCTGCCGCCACGCGGCCGAACGGCGAAACTACGACGTGCAGTCAGCTCAACCACACAACGGCTCATTTACCACGTCAAGTAGTTTGCTTATACTGGGAAATGTGCTGGATAATGTATTTAAAATGACATTTATTTGTGCAAAGAACGTGACCAGGGACCGCAGATAAGAGTACATGCAATTACCAAGGCCTAAGTGAATGTGTAAGCATTCGTCATTTTGCAACATCCGACGTGATTAATTCAGATCAGATATATTTTCACATCCATTTTAACCTGAAGTAATATGATTGTAGCATAATTTGATTAACTGTACATGTGTACAGAATTTCATGTAAGCGAACTCTTTCCATTGAAAAGAAGAACAGCAAATAAGCAATTGTTTGAAAGTATGAGCATAGAGCATAGAGTATGAGCAAGGTAATTTGATTATCGAAACACTGGAAAAAATCATTGTTATTTTTGCAGCAAAGCTTTCATCGACAGTTCAAATTTCCTCTAAACCAAACAGACCTGTAACCTCGACCTTCGTCAGCCTCAAATCCGCCGCTGTCACTGACTGTCAAAATGGTGGCAATCGCACACCACCCACGCTATTATCACCACCTGGTGATCACCGGCGCTATAATCACCACCTGGTGATCACCCACGCTATCATCGCCACCTGGTGATCACCGGCGCTATCATCACCACCTGGTGATCACCGGCGTTTCACCACCTGGTGATCACCGGCGCTATAATCACCCACGGTGATCACCGGCGCTATTATCACCACCTCTGGTGATCACCGGCGCCTATAATCACCAACCTGGTTGATCACCGGCGGCGTATAATCCCACCTTTGGTGATTCACCGGCGCTATTCTCACCAACCTTGGTGATCACCGCGCGCTATCATTCACCACCTGGTGCATCCACCGCGCTATCATCACCACCTGGTTTGAATCACCGGCGCTATCATTCACATCTGGTGATCAGCGGCACTATCATCACCACCTGGTGATCACCGGCGCTATTCATTCACCACCTGGTTGATCACCGGCGCTATTATCACCACCTGGTGATCCACCGGCGCTATTATCAGCCACCTTGGTGATCACCGGCGCTATCATCACCACCTGGTGATCACCGGCGCTATCATCACCACCTGGTGATCAGCGGCACTATCATCACCACCTGGTGATCACCGGCGCTATCATCACCACCTGGTGATCACCGGCGCTATTAGCACCACCATGGTGATCACCGGCGCTAAATCACACTGGTGTCCCGGCGCTATCATTCCACCACCTGCGTGATCACCGGCGACTATTCATCACCACTGGTGATCACCGGCGCTATTATCACCACCTGGTGATCACCGGCGCTATCATCACCACCTGGTATCACCCACGCTATCATCGCCACCTGGTGATCACCGGCGCTATCATCACCACCTGGTGATCACCGGCGCTATCATCACCACCTGGTGATCACCGGCGCTATCATCACCACCTGGTGATCACCGGCGCTACCATCACCACCTGGTGATCACCCGGCGCTATCATCACCACCTGGTGATCACCGGCGCTATCATCACACCTGGTGATCACCCACGCTATAATCACCACCTGGTGATCACCCACGCTATAATCACCACCTGGTGATCACCGGCGCTATAATCACCACCTGGTGATTAGCACCGTCCCCCGCGCGATAACGTCGTCACCACACAGAGTCCAGCTCAGACCAGCGCATCTCGCTCTGCACCACTTCAGCAGTCCACCCGGACTCAGTCGCCACCCGCCTCCCTCCCCTCCCCCCGGATCAGTAATTATAAACCCTCCAATCATCCGGCCTAGCCAGCTGACCACCATCCATTACACCGGGACAATGTGACGTGACGCATGACATGTCACATTGTTTGTTATGTTACATGACACATAAACCCGGGACAATGGCAATCAATCATCGGGATCAATCAAGTTGTCGGCCATGATAAACCGATGATCACAGCCCGCACAGATCACCCGCGCGGCCCAGCGTCGGGAGGGAGGTATACAAAACCACGCCAAGGTTTATCTAATGCGTCGCCGGTAGAGCACGATATGACATGGCATACGCGTAACCCAGCGTCGGGACTAGGAATGTGTACAATCGACGCCAACGTTTAACAAATATGTCGGCGGTAGTGCACGATATGGCTTACGGCCACGGCTAACGCGTGGTTGTGTCGCCCGGCGTCGTCAGACACGTGGTGGTTGGGGATTGACGTCCTTCGCTGAGGGGACAGATGGTCGCGGAGGCCGGGGAGGCCGGAGGAGAGGACGTTTTCCTCAGGATGTGACGTCAGGTGAATAGGTGACGTCATCAGTGACGAGTGAAACGTCATCGGTGCCGGCTGTATCGTCCTAAGTGATACATATGCCATCGCCAATCAGTGACAGATATGACGTCATCAGTGACGGCTGTGACGTCATCAGTGACGGCTGTGACGTCATCGTTGACGTTTATGACGCCATCAGTGACAGTGTAAAGTCACTCGAAGCAGAAGGTGGAGTAAGCGCCGGGTGGCCAGTCATCACCCAGGCCCGCCCCACCAAGTAGCTCTGACACTGCCCGGGAGACTAGCAACTCAAAGCCAACGATCAATTCAATTCCGTTGAGATGATTACCGTATGCAAAATATAAAACAAATATTCCAGATTTAACCTGTCTGTTTTTACGTTGTGATCTTGCAATAGATGTTGCCATCAAACGAATACCCAGCGGTGTCAATTTATTTAAATGATTGGGGGGCATTTATGCTAAATTTATATATTTTAACTCCATTCTTACCATGCAACGCCATAGGCCAAATGTTAAAATTTGAAATCATTGGCCCCTTCCCCCTCCATAGTATACAAATCGACACCGGTGCGAATACCTACAACACCAGGTCAACCAGAACCTCGATGAGACGGAATCTGGTAAACGTCCATTCCGTTAATTTGCAAATGATTACATCCCATAACTTCACCAGCTAGCACGTTCACCCACTCTATTATGAAGCTGACGCAGACGGACACCGACGGAAGAGCCTGTCCCAAAGTTCTGCCGTCAACCGTCAGCTTGAAAACAAAGGCCGTTTTCCCCTCCAGAGAACTTTCAACTAGCGACGATTCAGTTTTCGTGTGCGAGCAAACGCTTCCGAATTCTGTCGGGCTTTGCAAACAGTAAACACTGACAAAGACAAGATTCTGTCGGGTTATGAAAACAGGAAACAGCTAGATACAGCTATGTCCACAGGATGAACGCTCTTGCTAGTGGTTAGCACTGCCCTCTACCGGGAGAGCGGCGCTGCAACAGAGCCATCTGACGGCTGAATGCCAAACTAATGTCATAATTGTTGAACCAATATTGGCTGGATGAGTATAACTATATGGAGCTCTAAAATGATGTATAATATATAGAGCCGCCACCAGCCGTCCGAGCAAATCTGTCCTCGTTCGAGCACAGTCTTAACACGCACCGGGCCGGGGGGCGTTTAGACGCCCCCCCCCTTAGGTTTTTCCTGGATATCGGGAAAACGGCGGCGCGCAGCGCCGCCAAATTTTCAGTACCTGTTCATTCATAATTTGCCCAGCCTTCTTATTTTTACTTCAGGTCATAGCAGGTCAGGTCACCAGGCCGGGTCATGTGACCCCACCTCCAAAAAAGTTTGCGTGTGGGCTCCATCGAGAACTGAGTAGACCTTAAGCCAGCCTAGCGCAAAGCAGAGTTTTTGAGTTGATCGGTTTCGTTACTTTACAGCGATCTATGAGAGCATTAACTACCTATAGTTTTGTTATTATCTCGGATTTTTAATATCAGACCTAACAGGACATGGTCCCTATTTTCTTTCTCTTTACTTAAGTCAATGGGCGGTCATTATAAGTCAATAGGGAAATAGTTAAAATGCTTTCCCATTTTAGCGATACACTTTAATTTTTCATTTTCCATTATTTCATTCATATCACCAAACAGGCACTATGCCCACTATAGACGAAGTCAAAGTGATAAAATACAGAATAAAATAATCATACAATAATCCACATATTCACACCGAAAACATAATAAATACCTAAAAATAGCCACGCACTTCCCATACATGGCGTGACATGTTCGCCGACAAAGGCTAAAAACAGGATGATTTAAAATGACAAAAACCGTCTACGAAGACATATCTACCTAGGGATTTTTTTAGGATAAAAGCGTTCGCTTAAGGTTACAAGGTCTAACCAAACGTTCCCCATCTTCACAGGGTAGACGGCGAGCGAACGGCACATTAAACAGTGCCTGTTATTCCGTGATCGGGATGGTCTGGGGCGACTAAAACCCCGAGAGGCTGGGGAGATTTGTGGACCCTGTGACAATCGAGGTGCCCCGGGTCTTGGGGTGACGACTAATTTATGTGACGTCGGCTAAAAAACAGTCTTAACAGAGAAGCAGGAATCGGTTTTGTTCCTGAGACACTAAGGCCTGAACACTCAGAAAACCAGTCCTGGAGCCGCCCTGATGGCCTGAGAGCACTGACTGAGAGCCTGTGATACCTGAGAGCTGATATTTGAAGAATAGACCTTGGGAAGTTTCAGTTCCTGAAAGATATTAGAAATATCCTCCTCCAGGACCTGGTGGGTCGCGATTGCAAAGTTTAAATAGCTTGCGATATGCAGTATTTAAGATAGCAACTTGAACTGCATTCTTTACTGTGCTCTATTCTACCCAGCTATCATATTTACCGAGATAGTTGGGTCCCTCGTGATCTGCCAGAAGGAATAAATCATGAGAGCATAAGTTCTTAAATCTGGACAAGGATATTCCATGCCGACAACCTTTGATGGACCATCTGAAGTGACCCATAATAATTGACCTTGATAAAAAAATTCACCGAAATAGTTTCAAATCGTTCTTGATACGGAAGTTCTACTTAATGGTGTTTCTTTATGTCTATGGTCCCATATGAGCCGACGTAGTCTGGTTAGAAGGGGGACGGTTTTCTGAAACCCCCCACGCCCCCCAGAGACAGGGACACTAAGTAAACCGGCCATGTCCTGAGGTGCAGAAGTAGGTGGCGCCGAGCACCGGTCCGGCGCGGGTTAAGCCCAAATACAGTGAATAGACGAACATCATAATGCTTCTTTCATTCATGCTAGCTTTGACAAGTTGAGAATGACCCCAAAAATCACGATAAAATCACTAGGACACTGACGATGCACCTAAAACTTCACAATATACGTACAAAGCTCCTCAAATACAGCATCAACGCAATCGGCAATGCAGCTTATTCGAACCCAACCTGAGGCACAATGCCTAGCTTCGATGACAGGGTCTCCACTGTAAGTAGCGGCAATAGACCATAAAACAAACCTGTTCCAGACGCGTGGACATAAATATAACAAAACCCTTTCAAGAACATACGTAAGACGCTAGAAGAAACGACGCAGAATAGTATTATCCGCGCTCTTATTCGTATGCACAGGTGCCAGAACGGGGCGCTATTAGCGCCCCGGCCCCCCCTCCGAAAACTCCGTTCGGTCGAGTCATGACCCAACTACCAGTGCAAATGCCCGCATTATGCGACGGCGCAACCCTTTCTGGTTCCCCGAGGATTAAACGCATTAATGTATCGCCCCGGCCCCGGAGGCCAGCCCACTCTCCTCAAGAACTTCTCAACAATGATTTACGTGACTCATCCACCCCCCCACCCCTCGTCTTTTAACCCCATATTTTAGCTTGTGAACGCTCTTTTTATCCACTACTGTCGAATGCCCCCCCCCTGACCGAAATCCTGGATCCGCACCTGATGCAGGACATCATTTGCAGCGCTCTCAGCGCTCTCAGCTCGAGCAGACATCATTCATCAAGCTGGACGACGTAGGACAGCATTCATACCAAATTACGCTTTTAGGACAAAATATGTTAAATAATATCATTTTTCCTCAAGAGACAGTTGACTCGGGGAGGTGGGGGACAAATGAAACAAATATTCCACCCTGACAAGATACAAGTCCGACGATACAGACAGACGATACAGACAGACGATAGATCAGTCCGTGCAGATACGTACAGAGTTGAAAAACTCACAGCCACGAAGCCGGCGCTGGGCCTGAAAGGAATAGCCAGACAGCTGGCCGGGATTATGTGGTGCTTTAGTAGAACAAATATATAATTTCGTATACCACACGCGGTGCGTACGTCGGGCTTGGTTGCATCCAATTAAGCCTATGTCGGGCTGCTGTGGTGCACCTCTTCTCTTGGGCTATGCCTGTGGCGGTGCCGGGCGTAGTTATCAATATGTCAGAATTTCTGCAAAACTAAGGCATCAACGCAATCGGCAATTCTACACTAAAACTGTCCGTCTAACCACCACTGTGTAATAATCAAACCCACGGCACCCAGTCCCAATCAACATCCGATATCACTTATCAGCTTCAGTCAAACACCACCTGACCAACAATAGCGCTGCTATCAGCACCTCCTTCACCTCTATCGAGGCAGAATACCATGCGGGAGGCGATAATACCGAACAGAGGCTCGGTCGCGGCCGCGCGCTGGGCTCTGGCCGCCGCATGTTGATACGCCGCGCCATATCAGCATGATTGGGCCGTGCGGGGAGCAGCAGCGCAGAGAGGATAGGAGGCCCTCCCGGCGATGTGACGCTCAAACACCCGGTTACCACCCATTGGGAATGCAATATTTCAGGACTGTGGTATAATCGAGCCAACAAGCTGTTCATTTTTAACGCCACGATAATAAACTAATTAAAGATAATGATGATTAGGGTTTTTGGGAACTAATTACAGAGTTTTATTTTAATGGTCATTTTATGCAAAAACGAGGACAAAATAACTAATTCCGATGACATATAGCAAGGCACGAGGGCAACAGTTTACAATGTATTTTCTATTAACAAGTCTCTTTAATTATTTCCCTTACAAATGTGTAAAGCAGCGGTGGCGAGAAAACAAAGGCGGTAGTAACGCAGCATTTGACCATTTATGACCGAACATATGAGTAAAGTGCCCAGCTCGGTAGGTCGCTGACACAACACATTATAGGCCCCTCCATTCATTTGGTGGCACAGTGGGTTGCAGGTAGATTAGTATGTTGTCTTGGAGGGTGAGGGAAGGGTACCTCTATCCCCGTTCCAATGTAGTGCAGTATTGTCTGACCAGCCATGCGTTGGTATCATTGTATCCGTCCCGTCCCTGCCCACTGCCCAGTAGGGTGGCGCAAATTGTACTTATGTCGGGAAATTATAGCGGATACAGGTTTTTCCCATGCTTTTGGACATCCGGAGTTCAATGGTGCACATAAAAAATAATTTTGAAGACGTTTAGGGGTCGCGAAAAATCGGTGAAAATGGTGATTTTGCTCATTTTCAACTAAAATCGGGACATAATTGCTCAAAACACATAAACTGTACAAATGTGGGATACAGAGACGCATGTAACGAATAGAGGTGATATTTAGCTTTCGTTTGGTGCTTTTCCCGAGTCTGTATCACTTACGGTTGACTTTTTATACACATTTTTCCCCATTAATATTTGTTCCCGACGGCCCCGCCGACAGCGTGGGTTCAAATCCCGCCGCACGGTCTTTATGCCGAAAACGGAAACTTTCGCGCTGGGGCGCGGTCTCCTAAGTACGCAAAATGTTGCTTGGCTACTCCTTGTTGAAACAAATGATGCCTTTTACATTTCAATCAGGATCATATGAGAAAATAAATGAAATAAAATAAACAACCAG
>VOPJ01015921.1:0-102339 GCA_014673585.1 Semibalanus balanoides | reverse complement strand
TATAAGCGCCAATGCGCTGCTTTCTTTTTTGGTATTCGATGTTCCCTTTCCTCTTCGTTATTTACCAAATATTTTGGGTCTGTCATTTATTGAAGTGCTGGCAAAAGTGGTGTCTATCTTCCAGATGTATTCCTCGGTTACCACACGTGAACGACTCACTCGAGACTGGCCTCCCCGCTCGCTCCACTCGGTCCCGGCCGACCGCCGCCGGCCGGTCGGAGCGCATGCGTAGAGCACGACTGACATAAGCGGGCCGAGCCGCGAGTCCCCACAGTGCAGGGGCGGAGTCTGCCGCTTCTTCCCGGCCCCACAGAACTTATATCAGAATAAAACCTGTTCAATTAAATTTCAGATAAGCTCAGGGAGAAATGTGATTTGCGAAGCAATGGCTCGGAAAAAAAGAAATGCGTGAACTCCCTTTGTGCCGACCTGCCTACCGGCCCTGCCTACCGGCGGGCGGGTTGCAGTGTTGATATTAACCGACCACTAGATGGCAGGCCGAGCGGCCGCAGTTGACCAATGCTAGAGGCATTGACGTTCCAATCCAGTTTTCTGTCGTCATCCTCGTCCCGAAGTTAGAGGTGACTGGCTGCAGAACGGGTGAAGGCAGATCTTTCACAGCGTCACCGGAAGAAAAGAAGTGGCGCGCAGATTTGTGTGCTCGCTGTAGTGCAGTGAGAACTGACGATTGTGTTCTGACACGCAAACACGGACTCTCCAGGACCACTGTCAGGAGCCGACTGTCAGGAGCCGACTGTCAGGAGCCGACAGACAGGAGCCGACTGTCAGGAGCCGAGTGAAAGAAATCTGGCATCTCTACTCCATCTGTTTCGCCAGTCGAACGTTCGTTCGTCGGTTCGTTCGTCAGTGTGTGGAGAACACGGGAACAGGCCCGGTGCCGACTGAGCACTCTGGAGAGCTCCCGGTACACATCCTCAGCCAGAATGCTCCTGGAGTCGCCAGCGAAAGTATCCCGAGCCAGCCCTGGCGTTACCGACCGTCTCACACTGGACGCCGATCAGGCCCACTACGGCGCCACACCAGACAAACTGTCCGACACGCCGGTGTCAGAAGACGCTGCACCGCTGTTGCCGCCAGGCTCTCGGAGCTACTCCCCCCATCAGCGCCGCCTCCTGGTCGGCATGACCGTGGTCAGCATGCTGAACGGCTCTCTGATGGCCCTCATGATCCCGTTCTTCCCGGTGGAGGCGGCGCGGCGCGGCGGCGTCACAGACCTCATCAGCGAGTGTTCACTGCTTCGCCTACCCAGATGGTGCGTACCCGCTCGGGCTCGGCCTCGCTGGCCGCGCGGATCGGCGTGACGGACCACAGCGGTCGGACCCGCCGGATTCTCGTTTCGCTCTACTTCCGCGGCCGCTTCATAGCGCTCGTCGGGTCGCGATGTGGTGGCTGCCGGCAGGAGCGGCGTTTCGCCTGCGCCTTCACCATCATCGGTAACCAGTTCACGGAGCGGGCCAGCACGGTGGTGGCGCTGGTGTCGGCAGCGCAGTCAGTCGGCCTGTCCGTCGCGCCGGCAGTGGGTGGCGGCCTGTACGCCCTGGCCGGGTTCGGCCTGCCGTTTTACGTCCTCGGCGGTGCCATGATCGTCATAGCGGTCATCAACGCGCAGTTCATGCCGGCCGTGGCGAAGACGGACGACTCGCCGGTGGACGTGCTGCAGATGTTCCGCACTTCCGCCGGCTCCCTGGAGAACTGGCTGTGCATGCTGATCGTCTTCAGCTACACGCTGTCGTTCGTCACGTTCGCCTGTGTGCGGCGCGACGGCCGACAGTGTGCTGGGCATCACGCCGGCCCCGCTCGGGCTCTACTTCACCGTGGCCGCCGGTGCATACGTCCTCACCAGCTTCCTGTGGGCGTGGCTGTCCGAGTGCACCACCAACCCGTACCCGGTGATGGCGCTCTGTACGCTGCTGGTGGCCGGCAGCCAGCTGCTGATCCTCCTGTCCGCAGCCTGGCCTCCACCCCAGCTGGTGGCTGTTCGGGCCTCGCATGACGCTCCAGGAGGCGCTGTACGGCGCCCGCCTACATCCCTGCTTCCAGCTGAATGCTGGCGGCCCACGGTGCGCACCGGTCCTGCCGGAGCGACCTGCGCACTCACCCCTCTCCGGCGTCTACTGGAGCATGTACTCGCTGGGTACGGTGGTGGGCCCGCTGGTGGGCGGTGTGCTGGTGGACGCGTACGGCTTTCCGCTGATGATGACGGCGATTGCGGCGGAGACGCTGATGGTGATGCTGCTGACGGCGGCTCAGGCCGTCAACCTCAGCTGCCAGTCGACCCGAGCGCGGTAGAGCGTCCACTGGACTGCCCAGAGTCCACCGGCCAGCGTCACGCTGAGCAATGCAGTCCATTGGAAACTGAGCCAGTGGGAGAAGGTAGCAAGTGACAATTTACTCAAGTGTGCTTATGATCTTGTTGCGACAGTTATGGGCGTTAAACAGCGAGTTAGGCCGTCGACGCATATGCATGGTGCTTACATTCTAGCAGCTATTCTTGGACTGCCGCTTCATGTTGCCGGGGAAAGGTTTTGTGAAACTTTTCTCAGCCTTTTCAATTAAATTCACTTGAGTGCTGCAAATATTTTTACCGCATGAGGTTAAAAGCGATTTAGTTGTAGGTAAGCTGGTTCGCGCTATTCTTGTCATGTACAATTGACAGTTGACACAATACAACTTGTATACATAACCGGTATCGGGTGTTGTCCGTGCATTGCATAGTGTATTTCTACTAAGCAGAGAAATTCTGGCACATCCTTGGACCTTAGTATAGTTTAAAGGTATTTGGTATATGTATATCCTTGGTATATGTATAGTATATTGTATATATTGGTATATACACATCATATAGAAGCAGAGGCGTTTTCTGGTTTCTGGGGGAGGGAGTATAATTGAGTCGGTAACCAGGGAGAGGGTAGTAAAAGCAACGAAATGTGTACAAAATGAAAAATGGTTAATAGTTTAACACCTTAGAATGAACATGGAACACACAGAACACTTTACAATGTTTGATTAGCTCTTTACTGACTGATGCATTTTAGCACAGCGAGGTATATATGTATATGTATATGTATATATATATGTATATATATATATATATATATATATATATATATATATATATATAATATTTATAATATTTATAATATATTAAGTACCGTATATTATTGCAATGAAAGCTGTTGCTTGTTACCGAGTGGTTTGCCATTGGGTCGTGAAAAGTTCTGGAGTATCATAGTATTACACTATATTGAACCTGATGAAAATCTTGAACGAGCTAGATGAGTCAAATGTTAATAATAAAAAGGTGCATGCATATATTGTGCATCTTCAACATGTGGGCATGCGTGATGATAGGCCAGCAGTTTAACTCCTAGCAGTAGCATGCTAGTTTGCCCGTACTCCCTGATTGACAGTCTCCAAATATAGAGGCCGCGCTCCCAATTACGGCAGGTAGCTCACGAAGGACCGGCGATGGCACATGACAGCGCTGCACGCGCAGGCTGCAGGCGCTGGCTCAGCCCCGTTCCGGCACGTGTTGGCCACCAGCGCCTCTAGTCAGTCGCTCACGACACAGGCCGGCACGCCAAATTTGAGTGCCATAACAAAGCAGCCGTTATCACCTCGCTGTAGATAGTCATACATATGTATCTTTTCACGCCTCGTTTTGCAGCGTTCGGTGCTGGATCTGTGTTGGATCGCCACTACCGTGCTGCGGTGCTCAGCTGAGAGGTGGTGCATCGACTTAGGGAGCCAGACACAAGATATATCCTCATGTACTGGACCCCGTCCCCATGCATGGCGAACCCACAGGGATGTCGGCTCTGTATCGTCTTTAACACACCCCCTGGGACCTCTGATGGATGACACTTGTGACCTGACCTCCAGCGATAACCTATAAAAGGAAGCCGAAAACAGCGGGCTATGCGCTCGCTGTCGATAATTACTGAAGGTCACCAGAACACATTTATCAAATCACCAGATGAGTTTATGACGGTTCAAGGCACCGGCCACCTGTTCGATGACAGTGCATAAATCCCAATATCTTAGTGTGGTTTATGGTAACTCCTTATATTGGTTGGTGTTTATAACGAACACAATTAAGCGCTGAGAAACTTTTGTCTCGGTATGCGAAAACTCTGTATGCCTTCTGAGTGGGATTTTGCCAGGCTGAAAATTAAGAAGCGAAATCAAAATCGCTCTGTTTATCGACAGCATGTTCTGCTACAAAAGGCGAATGTCGCTTCCTTTGTCAATGTGCGTTTAAGGACTGAGGCCGACAAACGACATCAATCGACAAAACACGCCGACCGCCGGAAGGTCACGTCACCAGACACGCTGGTAAGTTGACTGAATGGTAATTTGCAGGTGCGGTGGTGTGCCCAGCTGCATGGTGATACTACTTGCTCGTTATGGCACGCTCGTTTCGTCAGCATTGATGCAACATTGTTTTTTCTCGTGACTTTTTCCAGCTATGGTGCCGGTGTCTAGGAATCAGACTGAAGCTCAGGTGCTCGTGTATTAATTTACTGGGAGTGCTGACGTAGAGACCATAGTGCCAAGCACTGATGTGTTAATTTACGGAGAAGGCTTGCGCTTGCAGCCCACCCCGTCCTGTGTCATCGCCGGTCCTTCGTGCTACCTGGATATTACCGGTGCAGAAGGAACAGTGGAAGTGGCATATCGTATTGAATACTTGATCGGGGACTCACTATGCAAAAGGCATGCCAATTGAAGAAACGACTTAATTTCTCTAACACCCTTGCAGCCTTTGTCAAGCAGTGCCGTTCTCGACTCTCGGTACTTTGTTTTCTGACATTGCTATTATATTGAGGGAGAAGTAACCAGCCAATTCGATTTATTACTTCAAAACTCAAAAGCTTTACAAAAGAAGTACTTATTAAATGCGTTGCAGCGTCAATGGCGTTTGCCTTTCATCGCGGTCACATCTTTAGTTGGAAAAATAACATGTTTCCGGTGTTTATAGACAATTTTCCGATGCACCAGGCGAGAACTTGGCTCGTGACCAGTGTGTCGTAATGAAACCAAAAGAAAATTAGATGCAAATACAAAACGATGAAATATTTACAAATGTGCAAGATTGCAAAGCTGTCAAACCTTAAAGGTGGGTAAGGAATCGACTATTTTCGTAGGTCGTTGGCTTTACAAGTTTATTGCGAAGCTGAATGCATGATCTCCGAGGTCTCCGCTCCCAGTCTCGGCTCCCAGTCAAGTTATGAGAGGTATGAGAGTGTAGTAAACGTGCTATAAATGTTTCGAAGCCCAGCAAAGTATCGATGTGCTTTTAACGCTCCCAATATCATTAACATATCGCTGAAGTGAATACAATGGGTGGGGACCTAAATACAAAGGATCAGCCTCTTTTTCATTGAGATATCTGTAAATTATTAATTCTTTGAACTTCAGTGTATGAGAGGGTGCAATAAAGAAGGCTTATGTCTCGTCTGGCTTATCAATATTGATATCCGTTTAGTTATAAAACACTTGTTCAATGTATATTTTGCCATGCCCCATAACCATTAATAATTGAACGGACACTGTCTCAATTTGCGCAGACCTGTCACCGGTACACGTCTAAGCTGGCCTCAGCAGGTACCTCAGTCAAGAGTGAAGTACACGGTACACCCGACTTTTTCAAACCTCCTCAGTAATAAAAAGGTGCCCTGAGGCTCAGGGCCGGAGCTAATCACGTGAGGACTAACGCCTGACCTATCCAGCACGAGAGATGACCTCACCACCGGCCCAGCTCTCTACGACCCAGGAACACCTGCCGCGCTGCAGTCAGAGCAGCAGGCGTAACAGAGCACAAGCCAAGACTCGTACACTGTCTCAGCGGCGTCTGCACTGGCTGAGCACAAAGCAGCATAGATGCTAATCAGCTAGAGTCAGCTCAGCAGCCGCGCGTAGTCGTCGCGCACACCCTGTAGACGACTTGGCAGGCCATGCAGTGGCGACCCAGAAAAAACGATTGACGCATGCAGCGCGCCGAAGAGAAAAAGCAGCTGATCCTATCCGCATGGAGTAACGCGAACGAAGCTCCGCGGATTACACCATCTGAAGTACCCTTACGGACATCATCTCCGATTCAGCGATGGATGGGCCGCGTCAAGGGTGAGGTCGCCGCTTCGTGAGATCCCTGAGAGCGAGAGCGCGGCGTGTAGGCCGGGTCTGTTATGCTACTTTTACGCCCCCGCTTAGCATCATGCGTCACTAGGCCACGCTACAGCCATGCGGGACTGGCGCGCCCATCTGCTTTTGTACTACGCGGCGCTACTCGGCTCGCGCTCGCGGCCCGCGGGCGTGCCAAGGGTGATTAGGTCGCTCACTTCACCGCGATGGGGCGGTACTGAAGTCGACTAGTGTAACCGTCTTTTGGATCCCTCGTGTTGAGCTCACGTAGGCTCCTTGCCGTTTCACTTGATTATTCGAATACTTGACTTGAGAGGGTCATCATCTTGCCCCCGTAGTAACACGCGCCGGAGTATTTGGCCCCGAGGAGTCCCAGCCCCTGTAGCCGACATGACCGGGCCGGCCGGGAGAGTGATGACGTCATAATGGATTAATGGATGAGCTCAGCGTTGGCGCCGGCAGGCTGGAGAAATGATTTGTGAGGGAATGTACTAAATCAAACGGGACAAGGAAATCAAATAAATCAAATCTAATATATTTATATAATGTTGCAACCATAATAGGCAATGGCATTTGTAGCTTTTTCTGGGAAGGATGGGATGCAAAACAATCATCACATAAAGCGCACTCTCATCGAGTCGATCATCGATGCAATCGTCTAATTACGAGAAGGCAAGTGGTGCATTTATGCAATGCGAACCAGCTCCAAACTCGACTCGCGGGTACATTGAATTAAAGCCAAAACTTGGGGGGTTGCTACGAATCATCGACACCTGCTCTGCTATATCACAAAGGCCGGGGGGGAGTAGGGCGGTTGTATTTATGGATACAAGGGTAGGTAGTATTTAGATGTATAAATACTGCTTTGTGCTTATTCTATGTCACTTAGCGCTTATCGCTTGGGCTTATCGGTCAACGACGTGCATTCCTCGAAACGGATAGTATTTCGTCCGAGAAACGGCATACCGCTAGTTTCAGCCACACGGTGCTCCCATTTGACGTCAGCGGTGTAAGCGGGGCTGCGGAGTCGATCATTTTTCAGGTGACTCCGACTCCGAACCTCTCGAGTCGACTCCGACTCCAACTCCGACTACGAGAGATCGAGTCTGACCTTTAATTAGCTAAAGCTTTTTTCAACATGGACAAGAAGTAACCAACCATAGCAAAAATTATCCCGTTTCAAGATTACAGATCATTTAATCGAAAGTATAGCAGCTTAATAAAACGGATAGACATCAAATAACCTTAGCTTTGAATTTTATAGCAAACAAATAAAAGCTACCACCCGCATGAATATTAAAAGCAATCACTATATGCTGTAGTTAATGAATGAGGCAACGTTTCACTCGTCGGAGTAGGCTACAGGTCACCTTAAGCCTTTTTACCAATTTATTTATCGTGATTTAAAGGGAATGTTTCAATTTTGCATTGGTTTTGAACCGAGAAAGCTATGGTCTTTGGCCGTTATTGAAAAGTATAAATTACTATATTTTGTTTTCATCGAAACTAACCATTTTAAAGCAATTGAATTTTGAATTTGCGAAAGGGGGTCTATGCAAGTTTCGCCACTGATTGGCTGACAGCCACTTCAAGATTGTTGGTCCTGGTAGAAAAACGAATTATATTTTCGAAAATTGTTTGGATTACCTGCTACGAGTACAATACCTATGATGAACAAAAATTGATTGTGGTATTTAAGTCACCAGAAATTGTCATACACAGATTGTGTTACTATAACTATAGTTCTCTATAGCTCAATAATAGACGTCATTATTCCAAAATTAAACAACATTTTTTTTTTTTTTTAAAAGTGGCTTTGCGAGAAACAAATAATCACCATCGTTTCAGCATCACTTAGGGTCTCTTTCGCCTGACGCCCACCGGGTGTTACCAGCCTCATGATTGAAATAAATGATAGCGAGGGAATCGAGCCAAACTAAGTGGAAGGCATGTTTTTTTAGCATCCGTCTTCGGTGGTTCACATATAGCAACATACTTTGCTCATGCGCTGTCTCATAAACTGACAGCCGAGTCGACGTTCGGAAAAAATTTTTACCGACTCAGAACTAGACGTCAGAACTCAGACTCAGACTCAGACTCAGACTCAGACTCAGACTCAGACTCAGACCTCAGACCAGACTCAGTACCCAGACTCAGACTCAGACTCAGACTCAGACTCAGACTCAGACTCCGTAGCACCTGGGTGTAGACCTATAACTCGCCGATTTCTTCTCTTCACACATTCACATGAGTCCACCCGACATACCAGACGGGGAAAGAGGCACCGCAGAGGGCATTCCTGCGCTGGATACATTACCTGTGTTCCAGGCAGCTGATGAACACCCCCCCCCCGCCCCTCCGGCCAGTGGAGCGGGCGTATCCGACCTGGAGGACAGTAATGCAGAGGTGCGCCACCACCAGCGGTTTCCGGCTGCCGAATAAGGACCGGCTGAACAGGACTGGAGACGCCCTATTTGGCCACTATTATACCCGCTGGTCGGCCAGTGCAGGTGTTATTGTAACAAAGGAATCAAATTGCAATGGAATTTGCGATAAACAGCAGGTGCAGGATGCTGCCTATGGCCGCGGTGTGCGGCGTAAGATAACTCGTAAAGAATGACGGGCGATTCCAGGCAAGATAGGTAAGGCAGTAAAAAATGCGTGAATGGGCTCAGAGAAGACGGGACAGGACAGTAGGTGCCCATATGTAGAATAGGACAACAGACAAGCATGGGTGGGCCCAGACATGACGCGCCGAGAAAGGACAGTTCAAGCTGTGCAGTGTGGGTGGTCCCAGACAGGACAGATGGGACAGGACAGCGCAGAGAAGAACAGGGCAACACAGAAAAAGCCGAGGCGAGACAGGACGGGGCAAGGCATGAAGGACAGAAGAACACTTTACAGAGCAGCGTATAAGATAAATAATGAAAAGTGTAAAAGAGAAGAGGTGGGTCCCCTGATGGGATGCAGCTGACAGACTGGAGCCTGGAGACGGATGTGGGCGGGTCTCCGGACAGGACAGGACAGGCGACGGAGTGAACAGGGAGCGGCAGGGCGGCACCACCGGGTCTGTACCACGTGACCAGACGGCGGAGCGGGCCGGCCCGTCACGTGACTGGACGGGTTCTCAGCTCGGAGGGCGGCTTTCCTAATAAGGCGGCCGGCCGGCCGGCCGGCTGAATACGCTATCGTGACCGGCTGAGCTGCCGTCCGCCGTCCGCCGAGCGCCGCCGCTCGCCGCCAACATATATGCATACATGCATGAGCCGGGTGTATGGCGGTCAGTGCGGTTAGTGTGGGGTCCGAGCAGCCCCGGCTTTCCTCCGTGCGCGCCGTGTCAGCCAGCTCTCTGTGCTGCCGTCTTCCGGGAAGGGACAGCGACCAGCCGAGGACCAGCCGAGAGACTGCATGCGGTCTCTCGGTGAGCCCTGCAAAGCTGGCCGAGAAACGAGCCTGGAGTGTGGGCTCCGACCGGGATGTAACATCCAGCCAGTACCAAGACATGCCAAATGCCGGTCAATGTTCGTGACATTGACTCAGTTTGGTAGGAGCATATACATTATAGGAGCATTAACTCTACGCTCCAGACCTTTATAGTTCAGCAGCGTATTTACGCTTGCTGTGACTGGTAAGTGGTACGAACAGTCAACAGCATGAAGGCACAGTTGTATCGACTTTAACAATGACTAAACAAATATTTATACACGCTGTAGGTACACAAAGATGAGTAGCTTGCAACGTTTACCTAGGTGACTGGTCTGGTCATGTGCCTATATGTTAAGGTACTTGAGTTGAGACGTGTTTAAACTGAACTGAAACATAATTGTTTCAACAATCAACATGAAACGATCAGTTTTTAAAAGCTTTTAAAAAACAGATGCAAATATAAAATAAGACTCACAACAACCGTAACACACCGATTTTTCAGCAACATTTTGAGAAATAGGTATGTCATGTTTTGCAGCCCGGGTCGGGTCACCTCCCCTTCCTTACCCGACGACGCCAGAACTGTCCGTTGGCACAAAGGACCCCGTGGGGACTGACAGTGGCCATGACGGGTAACTGGTGGCGTCACAAAGCACTGCCGGTGGCCAGCCGGTCCTGCGGGGACTACCTGGGGCTCTATTCGGTCGGGTGCACGCTAGCGGCTGTTAAAGCGCTAGTAGCGCTTGCGTTCTCTTCGGCAGCCAGGCGCCAGCCAATGACAATTGCCAGAAAGGGAAAACGTCACGAAAGGCACCGTGGAGTCTGCGGAGAGGCTATTTCTGCTAATGGAATATCGCAGAAGCAGAGAAAGCGCTAGCGGATGCGGTTCAAATGAATGGCGCATAAGACAAATCAAACTTAAATTCATACAAGCACAGATGTGATATGTCCTGAAGCAGAGTTTAGAAGTACCTAATTAATTGCGTCTGTTTCCTTGACGTAATTGTGATGTCAGCTAGCAAAAAGCACAGAACAGAGCTCTGCTGATAGCACGTATGTACCTACCTACTGAATTATGTTTCAAATATTGGTTGAGAGAAATACCTGGACGGCATATAATGAAATTAACTGGTCTTTTGGTGTGGATATTCGGCAATGTATAAGACTCTCTTTGTATCGGTCACTTTGAGGTTCTAGCCCAACAAGATATGAACACAATAGACCCATTTTATAGTTTGTATGACGTCATTTATTGACTCACAATGTCAAATTGTTCCCTGCTTGATTGCTGCCCCGTAGGTACCTTGTCTAAGTGATGTATGTATTGTATGGGTCTGTTTCCGTGGTGCCTCTAGGCTCTAACCTCCTCCAAGCTGCTCCAACTTGCTCCAGTCGTATCCTATTGCACAGGGTAGTTGAAGTTGGAGCAACTCGGAGGAGATTAGAGCCTAGAGGAGGTTAGAGGCGCCACGGGAACTGGCTCTGTTTTCCCCTCCCAATGAGCATGCATTTTACACACACGTCTCAAGTTATTCTGAATATGTTAGCACACAATGGGCATAGGCGTAGGAACAGGGTGGACTAGGGGGAGAGGGGTATAACCCCTTCACTTTTCGAACATTGTTGTCTACAGTATTTTATTTTGCTTTGTGAGAAACATTGTGGTGGCAAAAGGTTCGCCAAGACGGAAACGCCTCTATCTCCGAATAAATCGTCCATAGGAGGGGGGGGAGTTTCTCTCAAGATGGGATCAAAGTTTCACTGCCCCCTCCCCCCACACAATTGTCGTGACGTTCCTACATCCCTGACAATGGGGATCAGTTAATGACGCAACCGCATGCTTGTGTGCTTGTCACTTGCTGCCGTATAACGTGACAAAATGCAGATGCCTTCGTGCATTTCTGGCTGCCGATTGCATTATCAATTGATCTTGACATTCAATAGCATTGCTGTAGTAGCAGGAAAATGTTATGCTGGCAGGCTATGAACTTCTTCACATAAGACAAGCCCGATATTTCAGACATATTGTCGCCGCAACTGCAGTAGTTATAATAGACCACCCACCTGCACTATCCTATCCTACTATCCGGTATCCCGGATGCATTTGTAACTTACCCGTGCTTCAAACGATCACGTCAAGTGAATGTGTACAGTGTACACCTAGAGTCACCTCTAACTGCTAAACGGCTGAGTGTGCTGCGGTAATATTGCGGATATGAGGTCTATGTAGACGTCATGGAGAACCTGTGGTATCATTTTGAGCAATATCTGAGGGGTCGCCGAATACGTATTTGAATGCGAATGCGAATGCGAATGCAAAATCATGGACATGTGCATTTCTTAGTTTGTATTCGGTAGTTGAAGATAATTAATAATTAATAAGTTATGCAAATTAATAGCTTTCAATAAAGATTCGTTTCATAATTATATAATATATATATGGTAAGTGGCAACTACAAAGTTCGAGTCAAACGGATGGCCATTATCCCGGGCCCGGCATTGGCTGGGGTCTCAGCCGGAACGCCATTGGCTGGGGGGGGGGACGTTTTTCGCCCCCTCGTTATCTTCCGAACCAATAAACCGCAGGCGAGACGCGCAAGACGGCAATCGAAAGCTCCCAATGAGACCCATTTAAAGCACACGCGAAATTTTCAAAATAGGTCACATGTCAGGTCACTTTTGGGTCAAAGGTTAAATGTTAGATATTTGATTTTTGAGGGCCATGCTTTCCATCCAAAGCCTTAGATAGAGACTATTAGCGCACAAAGGGCTTTCAAAGGTATGATGCATCTTCCGTAAAAGAAAAAGAGAAGTTGTATGCAAAGGTCAAGGTCAAGATGAGGATCATGTTACTATTGGCAAGAGGTCATGTGACACATGTTTTATGGGTTATCTTAAACATATAATTCGATTTTAGCAGCCATTCGCACAATTGGCCTGATGTAAGGGCAAGCCTCAAGGTCAGGTCATAGAGGGTCAAAATTTGAAATGGATAAGCATAAATACAAAAGGCATGTTTCTAAACCAGTTTTGTTTCAGAAAAACAGTGGTGCTATTTATTTGTCTGCATCTGGTAAAAAACGCACTTTCAATAAATGACAGCATGAGGTAGGTACTCATACCTACTTAGAAAAGCCATCAGTCATTCAAAAATACAGATACCTATTGCTTTACTATTTGGCTTGGATATTGTGTAATGTGTTTATCTTACATATATTCCGATTTTTTGAAAATATTTTCACATGTTTATCTTGAGGGATTAAAAAAAGCTTCTGTGAATTTGTGGGGATCAAAAACAAAGTTTTCAAAATCCAAGATTGCCATTTAAATAAAAATAAAAATATACCCCCTTGTAATTTGCTACCTTTTGATGTTTTTATGTATTTTATTTAAATAATGGCCTTTGTGCAGCATACTAGAGTTTAGCTGATATTTGCGTCAAAGTCGTGTGTAGTGACGTCACTAAATTTTATATAACTCGATAAAAAATATACGATTTCTCCCTCTTTTTTCACTGAAGACGTCAAATTGATGTTGGAAAAGGTACCCGAGGTAAGTTTTGAGGGTAGCACTGTTCTTTTTTAGCTATTGTGAAAATCCCTGAGGGGAACGTTTTTCGTCCCCCCTTTCCCAGCCAATGGTGGGTTAAGTGGTCCGAATTCCGATGATAATAAAGGAAATTAACAGTAACTCTATACAAATAAAAAAGTACATTTATACAGACACTCTGCTGTTATAACTATTTTGCCTGTTCCGGCGTCTTCAGCAAAGATAACATTGATATTATAATACCGATCGGTTTTAACATTGCTGATGAAGCCACAACAGACGACACTTTTAAGTTAAACGGTGTCATTTTTGGCTCAATTTATTTATCAGTTTATTATGGTGTTATCTGTTCATAGGCGTAGGAGCCTATGGGCCAGGGGGGGCAACTGCCCCCCAACATTTTCGGATTTTAATATTACGCCTATGGACGTTGCATGAAAATAATCGACTTCAAAATGCATTTTGCCCCGCAACTTCAAATGAGTTCCTACGCCCCTGTATCCGTTATTTGCTTTATTACCACCGTCATGTCAAACTCACGGCAGTTTTTGCCATCGTAGTGATCCGAATTCTCCCACCTCCCCTACCTACGAAAATAAAATAGCATCCATGTTTATCGTTGGCTGCTGGAATCGGATGGATGGGAGCAAAATAAATTTTACTTTGGGCACCACAAATAGTTTTCATAAAACCACAGCCCTGTGCAGGTTCCTATTCAATTTGGGGCCTGGGGGGATTCAGCCCACCCCCCAACTTGAACAAGGAAGCGGATTAAATCCGGGCAGAAATTTGTATTTAGTTGATTTTGATGGTAGGTGCTTAAAGCAATTTTTCCCAACTCAGACCCCCCCCCCAAAAAAAATGGAGAAGCTACGCCCCTGGGGCCCTTTCAACGATCGGGAAGGGCCCCTTTTGAGGCGCCGCCCGCGAACGAAATCCTGGCTACGTGCCTGGTTCAGAGGATTTTTTTAAGGTCCTGAGGGTCCTGGTCCCATCCAGCTTGTCATAAGTTGAAGACAAAATAATTAAAAAAGGGGCCTCACAAAATAAAGTGGGCGAAATCCGTAGTTTTCATATCCAGGAGTGATTTTTTAAAGGGCTGCCATGACTGGCTTTCCCCCTTTTCTGAATGTCTGGCTGTGCTCCTGGGGACAGCGAAGCTTTGATGTCATCTTGGGAGAAACCCAACCCTCTTTGCAAGATGTATTTGCAGATTCGGGCAATTCCCCCTTGACAAGCCTTTTGCCATCATCAAATTTCCTCGTCTAGCAAAATACAATATTTGGGCAAACAAACGGCCGAAAAGTGAGGGGTCATGGCATGGCCCCGTGTTCCTACGCCTATGATTTAACTACCGTCTACCCGTACCTAATAAGTAATAAGGCAATAACACAACATTGCCTCAGAAGTCAGCACTCTCGTAATGTTACATTTCTTGCAAAAATAAGGGATCAAGAGTGTCTATGAGCATTTCCTCCAAAGAATACCAACATAACACAGACATGTGTGGGGTGGTTACTTTGGGGAATAAGCCTGATAGTGCAACATGTTTTTCAGAAATGTTTAGTGCGGTACACCACTTCTAGGAAAGGTGTATTGCGGTACAGCATTTCTAGAACAGGTGTATTGCGGTACAGTATTTCTTGAAAATGTGTATTGCGGCACAGCATTTTGTCAGAAATGTTCCTTTTTCTTAGGCAGAAGTTAATTGCTAATTAAGAAACATTTATACATGTTAAATCACAATAAATGTGTAGAGTACTCATGCAAATGTTCACTCTATCAGAGCAGTGGCGGACCCGGGATTCAGTCATGGTCCTGGGGCTGGGGGCGGGGCCCACCACACAGCAAAAGTCGGCCGTGGCCCCATGTGCCCTGCCCTCCGAGTCTGGATCCAACACTGTATCAGTTTCATGTTCCCTTAATTCAACCGTAGGATATGAACATTGAACAACACAAATATATGCGAATACTAATCCCATGATATTTTCCCGAGGTATTCGATAATCTTTCTGCATTGCATCGGTGCCATTTCGGGCATTCCGTTGCCAGTTCGGCGGGTACACAGCTCTGTTATGTGGGTCACAGTGTTTGGCATCCTGCGGCTGACTGACGGCTGACACAGTCGAGGCAGGGGTGGCGTCTTCACAGTCTGCCGACGTCATCACCGCTCTGTATACGGAGCCCACAGACATACCGAGAAGATTGGACGGCCACATGTCTCAACGCTGGTGGTGTCGTGATGCAGTGCCAGCGTGTGATGCAGATGTCACACGGGATCACATGGTGCAGCATCAACGTGTGATGTGGTGCTGACACGGACAGGGTTGTGCTCGATTCATGAGTCGTAGCTCGTAAGTCTAATTTGACTCAACTCTGACTCAAAGTGAGTTGAGTTAGAGGTGTCAGTCAAAAAATATGCTGTTGAGTCGAGTCAGAGTTGTTTACATATATTTTCGTTTGAGTCAGAGTTGATTCACCTGAGTCAAAGTTGAGTCGACTCATTATCGCGGGCCAAGTGAGTAATTGGAAGTCGCAGAAGTGTCTAGATTTGACAGATTTAACACTGTATACCTATGACATTACATGGAAGTAAAGTAATAGATTATAGACATAAAAATATTTCCGATCGCACCCTCCTCCCGTCAATAGTTATCGGTGAAGTTGAGTTAAAAATGAGTCGACTCAACTTTGAGTCGGCTCATTTTCCCTTGAGTTAGAGTTGAGTCAGGGGTAAAGTCAAATTCGGAATGAGTCAAGTCAACTGTCAGTCGAGTCGAATAAAAACTTTTTCAGACACTTGAGTCAGAGTTGAGTCAGAGTCTTTCAGAAATGAGTCAGAGTCGAGTCGATCGAGAACAAAAATCTGAGTCGAGCACAACCCTGGAAACGGGATCACGTGACGTGACATCAGCGTGTGATGCAAGGCTCACACGGGATCGCCAATGCCAGTCGCGGTGTGTAGGAATTCTAGGCTCACAGCAAATAGCAACCGCTGCACCTGTCACGCCTCCGTGTCTCGGCCTCTACTAGGACTCGCGGGCCGCCGCATGGCTTCGAGCCGTGTTTATAACTCCCCACAGCTACAGCTCTTATATGCAAGCTTCGCTAGCTAAAGTTATGTTACATTGAGAACATCACAGCTCCGACTAAATGCTGCCGGTAATACTGACCCAAACTAGTTTGCCATGTGGTAATCACGAGGCACGTTTTCTGAATGAATAAGTTTGTCGGATTGGCATCCGCATAATGAACTCCTTTACCCAACTCGTTCCCAGTCAACTTTGTAGAATTAAGATAGATATGCGGATCACTTAGCAGCGAGCGATCGCCTGTCAGTCCTGAGGACACCGTCACCTTGCTTGATATGCAGGCCATGCAGCTCCATTGAGAAATGTGCGACATGTGTCGGGAGGACGATTGACTCGTGACGCAACACCACCGTGTGACGTATGCGGCACATACGGCCAATCACAGCCGGAGATTGTCTGCCGAATGTCCTGACTCACTCCACCCGCCGCTCGGCCACCATTGGAGGCTATCGAGCCATCAAACGCATACCGAGCAGGCAGCCGCGCCGCAGAGCCTCTCATCATGCACACAACCTGACACCACCACCACCGCCAGCTCTGCCAAACTCAAAACAAAGGATTTAATGCCGGCGCGGCGTCTTTACGATCCTAGCTATTACCTAGTCATCGATGTCTTTGAAGTGACAAAATTGAATGCTTGCTGCATGTTGTTATGATCGAATTCGGTGCCGAAATTATCGCTATTAAATATACCGGAAGAACGCAAGCTAAAGGCAATTAGAATGTTTTGGTCGGTAGCAGTCTTGGGTACCGGTAGACAGTAAGGGCACTGGCCTCTTCACAAAAATGTGATACAGGCAAAAAATTACAATGAATAAGCTTTTCAGCCCGGCTTTCACGAAAAACTTTTCCGGCTTTGATGTAAGTCAGCGGTTGTTGGCCGAGGCAGCAACTCATTGCGGTCTTACCACCCTATCATTACAAATAATAATTACAATAGCTCACAGCCAGAGAACAACGCATGATTACAACGAAACATGACTGTTATTCGAAGCGTGACCAAAAACACACATCTCCAAACCACAATAAGCTACCTGCTGTTTCACTCGGTCGATGCAGGCTGCATTATAGGATAGAAAGCGGTCGGCCGTTGCCCAGCCGTTCGGTTGAGGCTATGCCGCTGATACCGATCGTTACACATACACTCCGGCTGTGGTCATAACTCATCTGTGGATGAGCGCCGCCGGGGAGCGGATGAGATGAGGGACGAGTCACGACCCGTGAGTGGGTCGGCGGCGGGGGAGGAGGCGGCGGAAATAACACAGATCTGACCTCTGAGGCGGGACAGCGGGACGGGGACCGAGAGGATCCCGCGGGGCAGTGGGACGGGGACCGGGGGACCCCGTGGGGCAGCGGGACGGGGACCGGGAAGACCCCGCGGTACGGGGACCGGTGGACCCCGCGGGGGCAGCGGGACGGGGCACCGGGTGGACCCGCGGGGCAAGCGGGACGGGGACCGGGGACCCCGATGGGGGCAGCGGGACGGGGACCCGGGTGAACGCCCGCGGGGCAAGCGGACGGGACCGGTGGACCCCGCGGGGCAGCGGAAGAACGGGGACCGGGGGACCCCGCGGGGCAAGCGGACGGGGACCGGGAGGACGGCCCGCGGGGCACCGGGACGGGACCGGGAGAACCCCCGGGTGCAGCGGGTACGGGGACCGAGGTGGACCGCGGGGCAAGCGGGACGGGGACCAGGGTGGACACCCGGCGGACAGCGGGACGGGGACCGGGTGGACCCGCGGAGCTAAGCGGGACGGGGACCGGGAGAACCCCGCGGGGCAGCGGGACGGGGACCGGAAGAAGACCTCCGCGGGACGGGGACCGGGAGGACCCCGCGGGACAGCGGGACGGGGACCGGGAGAACCCCGCGGGGCAGCGGGACGGGGACCGGGAGGACCCCGCGGGGCAGCGGGACGGGGACGCGGGGGCCCCGTAGGGGCAGCGGGACGGGGACCAGGGACGGGTGGAACCCCTGGCGAGGCAGCGGGACGGGAAGACCGAGAAGGACCCTGCGGAGTGCAGCGGGACGGGGACCGAGAGGACCCTGCGGAGCAGCGGGACGGGGACCGAGAGGACCCCGTGGGGCGCCGGCCGCCGGCGAGGGCCCGTCGCCTGCACAGATTCAGGGCGGCTCCAGCAGCGCCGGCAGGCTGCCTGGGGACGACGCTTAACACGATGGGAGACATAACTGAAGTCAACATTGGGTCTGTTCCTGTTGCGCCTCCAACTGCCTCTAACCGCCTCTAGCCTCCTCCGGTCGTTCCCGTCGCTGCTCAAGTTGCTCTAAGCTCATCCAACTGCTCCCGAAACCTCCTCTAAACTCCTCAAACCTGCTCCCGAAATCGAGGTGGGACAGCCGGAGGAGGCTGGAGGAGTCATTTATGGCGCGGCTGATATACATTGATTAATGTCAACAGATACCCAACCTTCGACGCAAACAGCCGATACTCCTCCGGTCGTTCCCGTGGCGGCTCCCACACGGCTGCTCTGAGCTGCTCCAACTTGCTCTAAACTCCTCCCGGGAGGCGCGACGGGAACAGGCTCATTGTCAACTAAAAGTGAAGTCAATTGAAGCGAGCATTGTCTGACCGGGCTGGGAGCATGGTCACCTGCTGAGTTTTGGAACAGACAGGCTGGTTCAGTGATTTTGGATAACTTTGGTACTACAGTGGTTGCAGGCAAGGGGTGTAACTTTTATATTTTGATTGGGTTTGCCTTGGAAGCCAGCCCAAATACCTTTTTTTATCACACAAAAACAAATTCGCTTGTAAGGGGCGCAATGAGACAGAAGCTGGATATACGTTTCGGATACGATTTCATCGACAAAAACAATGCCGAATACACGGTTTATTCGTATGGAAACATGCGAAATAACGGTTATTCGTATGTTTCGGTAAACCAAATTTTGGTATGTAACTATTTGTTATTTTTTTAATATGGATGCTGAAGTAAGCTGATTTTGTCCTAAGTCATCTTGTCCGCAACCTTGTGTCAAGTTCAATATGTAAACAGGCCAAAAGTCATTCCACAACAATATGAGAAAGTTATTGACATGTGGGATACAAAACAATGCGGAATATTTGACATAAAAAAACAGGACGCGTTCATCGAAAGGGAGAACTCAAATGTACTACGAACACGAACAATTTTCAATCAGCAACACAACTAATCGGGATGAAGGTACGAAATAAAAGGTGGTTTGAAAGTTCATCAACCCCTCAAAGCAACCGGATTCCGTCGTCCCAAATGTCCGCGTGTGAGGATCTGTTTTTCCCCACCTTATCACAACTTGGCCGAGGTCAGCGGCTCAGCACTCACATGAAGCCGAAACGCGTTTTTTACGTTGGGTGGCTCCGACTGACAAACTCGCGCATCAGCGCGTCACGGTTCAGCGCCGCAGCTTGCGGTCCCATATGTAGAGCGGCAGATCGCCGGTGATTAAACCGGCCTGGCCGGTGGAGGTGCGAGTGTTGTCTTGAAGCCGGCTTCATGAGGCAAAGAACCTTTTCGGCGTTGCAGCTGGTGGCTGGCGCGGTGAGTGCGAGTCGCAGCAGTCTGGCAGCCTTCCGGGAACGAGACCTTCCAGCTCCGGCAGCATTTGCAGCTTGGTGCAGCACGTTGCTGGTCTCCGACCCATGTCGTGCATAAGCGGAGGTGCAGGCACCACCTGCTCCCTCGTCCAGGCCGTAGAAGCCCGGCAGCTCGCGTTTCCCTCCACCTTCGGGTCTCTCGCCAGGTGCCGGGGGCCGTACCACTCCGAAAGCGGCGGCTCGATAGAGGAGGCCAGGCCGTCCATGGCCGCGAAGTAGGTAAAGCCCGGAAGGCATCTTCCGGAGCGTCTTGGCTGGCGACATCATCATCTTCGGCTCCCGCAGCCTGCCGCTTCTTGTTTTCCACTTGAGACGCGAGCTCTTACCAGCAGCTTCTTTCCGCTTCCGTCACTGCAGCCGCGCCAGATGGCTGAAAGGCGCATTCTGGCTTTGGGACAGCGATGCCGTCTTCAAGAGGCTGACTTTATCCAGCACGCTCGGCATGGGACAGCTCCTTGGCCTGGGAACGGCGGTGAATGGTGGGAGTCCAACGCAGCTGATACAGCCGCAGACCGAGCCGGAACCAGGAAACAAGAAACTCAAGTCCTCCATCTCACGCCCTGTAGCCACGGGCTTTAAAGGCGGTCGGCTCGGTCGGCGTTGGCGCGGGTCCCTGCTCGATGACGGCCAGCGTGGCCAGCACGGAAGTCCAGTTGGTCACCAGAGACTGCAGGCTGCGCTCATTGCGGTCCAACCGGGTGCGGCAGAAGGGCGGCAGTCCCTGCGCTACCCTCGCTCCTGTTCCTTGTCGAAGCGCCAGAAGTTCGGCGAGCTCGGATGAACTCATCACCCCACGAAGCCTCACCCAGAGCGCTTTTCCAGCTTCCGGAAGTGACCGCCGTCAGTGTTGGCCAAGTTCAGCCGTGGGCCGCACAAGTGCACAAACCCGGCCATGGGCTGCTTATGTTCAGAAGCGCCTTGATAACGCCGCCGACTCGCCTGCCAATGTTTGAGGCCCCGCATTAGCACTGGCCCCAGCGAGTTTTGTCAAGTGACAGGTTCAGGCGGATGAAGTGGAGTCGATTGAATGATGGTCGCCAGGGTCTGCGCGCTGGTTTTTCGTCGTGGGTAGAACCCAGAAACAGCTCCTGGGGCTTCACAGTTCCCGATCCGACAAAGCGCGCGCACAGCGACACCTGCTCTTGGCGTGATGCGTCAGTGGATTCGTCACGATCAAAGGAAAAGTACTAGACCGCTTCACTGTTTCTGCGGCCACGATGCTCAGCACCTTTTTGGCCATCAGCTCCAAAACTTCGTTTTGCACCTGAGGACTCGTGAAAGTTTGCTGGTCCTTCCTCAGCCAGTTGTCGAGCGCGACGCTTGTTTTGGCCTTGGTCCAAAGGAGGGCATGAAAATTGCCGCAGCTCTCGCTCCAGCTCCGGACTTCCGGAGAGGCAGAGCCTGGTGGGCCAAGTACTCAATGGCGTCGAACATGGAACTCAGAGCCACCCTCGCCGCCTTCATAGCCTTGGCCTTGCCTGTCGCCAGCTGCATCTTGTAGGATTGGCCTGTCAGCGCGTCTTCGACGCGGGACGTGCTAGGTGGCAGTACGAGACCTCGTGGTACTTGAAGCTGGCTTGCACCTTGGCCCACGTCTTGAATCCGCGGGAGATGAATGCCCGGTTCCACGCGTTTTTCGCCAGAAAGGAGGCCCAGACTATGCGCTCGGACGCATTCGCTGCACGTGACGCATTGCATTGTACACCAGCCATGGAGGACACTTCTTCCATTTCTGGAGGCGAAATTCTTGCCCCGCCGTCGGATGGCCGGCGGTGGCGGAGATGGACTCCTGCCGGTGGCGCGGAGTGACTCCTGCCCGGCTGAGGGTGAGCAGGACTCCTTGCCCGGTGGCGGCGGTGCGGACTCCTGCCCGGGCTGACGGCGGAGCGGACTCCTGGGCCGGCATGGCGGCGGAGGGAGCTCCTGCCCGCTGACGCCGGACGGACTCCTGGCCGGCTGGCGGCGCGAGCGGACTCCTGGCCGCTGGCGCGGAGGCGGGACTCCTTGGCCGGCTGACGGCGGAGCGGACTCCTGCCCGGCTGACGGCGGAGCGGATCCTGCCCAGGCTGAGGGTGGAGCGGACTCCTCGCCGCTGGCGCGGAGCGGACTCCTGCCCGGGCTGACGGCGGAGCGGACTCGTCCGCTGGCGCGGAGCGGATCCTGCCGGCTCCTGCATCACTAGGCTGATTTAAGCATCAAGCAAACAAATATAATACACTTACACGTATTGAGGACAGCATTTAAAACTTTTTCTTTTGCTAATTCAATTTAGAGGTTTAACAGGCGCAAAAAAGATTTGTTGATGTGTGAAGAACTTGTAAAGCGAAGCTAAAGTTGGAAAATAAAATTCAATTTCGAAGTCGTTGCTAAAAAAAAGACAAAACATTGCGCGACAGATAAAATATCTAGCGCACTTTTTCTTGATAGGCTCACTAACTCTTATAAGAATAGGGATACTAGAGATACAGTTTTCTGTTCAGTTTGTTTTTGTCATTTCTTCAATGGTTATCAAAAACTTCTGTGGATGCTAATTGCTAGTGTGTCTGTTGCCGTGTATTGCCTCATTATGTATGTTATTACCTATAGAGACTTTGACTTTTGTCGCCCAATGCCCACCACATAGGTAAGCCTAAATGAGTGAGTAGATACAAAATCCATTTCGTGCTAGTTAAATAAAAACTTGCCATTTGAAAGTTCAGGAGTAAAAATCATTCAGAAAATACTGAATATTTTATTTCTTGAGCTTACATAATTGAATGAACCATTACAGCTTAATCAGCTCCATTTCCATTTCTATTACTGCACTGTGATATGGTTAAAATTGAATTGTTTTGTGATTTAGGCTCCGTAGCTACTGGACTAACATTCCAAACTTCATCCCACTGTTATTAATTCCTCATATTTAACATACTGGTTCCCCTAGTTTCAGCTACCAACAATTTACCACACATAGGCCTGCTGTCCATCGCAGTTTGAATTGGTTGGACATGTACTGCATGATTTATCCGTGTTCATGTCTTCTATGGTTACCTATGATAGCTAATCAGTCACTTCAGTGCCCTGTTAGGACTTAATGAGGATGATTATTTGTGTAAGTCTTTTCCATTTAATGACCTTCAGGCAATTTGATGTAATGATCTAATTGATTTATCATAATCACCCTATAAAACACCAATGCTCTGGTTGTATTTTTCATTTTTTACTGTTTCATCTAATAACCTTGTCAATTTATGTCTGATTGCTTGATGTTTGAGTGTTTTTCTTGGGGTTGCACTTGAATACATTGGGGTTGCACTTGGCAAGTTAGGGGTTGCACCTACAAACCCCCTTTATATATAAAGTACGCATGGCCACTGTATCGGCTTCTTTCAAGAAAACAACAAAGGTTTACTTCATGGGAACGGAGGATGTCGGTCGTTTGACGCGTTGGGCGACGGAGATGCCAGCTTCGCGTTTTTGGACTGTTTACTACGGTTAACGTGGACTAATTGATGAATGTGATTTGTGGTTGTTATTGAGTCATCAAATTTTAGCCCGGTGGCCGGACAACTGAAGAACGTAGTGCTGTATTTATCTCAAAAACGAAGAATTCAGCGATACATTTTGCCACGATTTTTGTCTCCGACGGTAGTTTTGTATACAAGAACACAACGTATTTTTGTTTCAAGAACTCGTGATATTGTTAGCGAGGCACTCGTAAAAATCAGAATTATTTCAGTCAAGTCCCAGAACTTTGCATCATGTATTTGTAATATTCAGTGTAAAAACAAGTGCTTGACTCCGCGTTGTGGACGACAATTAGAGGCTATTCACCATAGCATGCCTCGGTCCCAAAGTTTAAAGAACTTGTGAAGCATCTCAGGCCTCCAAAATAGAAGAAGTCAATACAAAAATAGAATAAGTCAACTACTCATCGAAACGCAGAGAAAACTGGATGAAGTAAGCAACAACAAGCGAGTACAGCTGCCTCTCGCCCAGCAATCGCACTCATTCAGCTGTGCGGCATGCACAAACCGGAGCTCCAGGAAAGCCGCGATAACTTGCAGTCTCTGCAGTCAGCCATGGCACACCTGCGCCAAACTGACCATTACCCAGGCGCGAGCTCTCTCCATATGGCATTGTCAGCAGTGCCTTGGCCGCCAGGATGTTACACTGGTGTCACCTACCCAGTCGCCCGAAGTCCCAGTCTGTGGGATCGCCGGAGGCTTGGCCAGCTTCGTGCCAGCACGAAGGTGATCGCCAGGATTCCTAAGGCGGCGCGGCCTTTGGTCGCTGACTTGCTTTCAACATTGATGAACGAAGCTATGAGCAGCCCCACCTCAGAATCGTGGTGGAGGTTCCTTTCGTTTGCTTTTGCTGCACTACGCGCACCAGTTTCCTCAAAAAACGGTGCACGTCGTCTGACCATGGCCTCACACATACGACGTCAGGTCGCCGGGATGGACTCCGCGCCTTCTCCCCCGAAAACGGTACAGAAGAGTGCCCCGCTCCACGCACGGCTACCCCCGAATCCCTCGCACGTCAGATTCGCGCAAAATGTGCATACGGAGATATTCGCGCCGGCCTCCGCCTTCTTACCTCCAGTGAGACCTTCGATGACCCCACTGATGAAGTCATCACTGTCCTACGACAAAAGCACCCACCTGCATCACCCGACGAGAGACTACCACCGCCTCCAACCCTCCCCCACTGACCGTCACCAAAGAGCAAGTGGAAGGTGTCATTTTAGCATGCCACCAGGTTCGTCTGCTGGTCTGGATGGAATTCGACCGCTTCACCTGCGCAGTTGCTCTCCCGAGAGGCCGCCGAGTCCGGCCGCCGTCTTTTCACCTCACTAACAGCTTTAACTAACCTGGTGCTGAGTGGCCTGGTACCGGAGTGCGGACGTGACGCTCTGTTCGGAGCTTCACTCTGCGCATTAAGAAAGAAAGACGGCGGCCTGCGCCCGATAGCTGTAGGAAGCGTGTACCGCCGCCTGCCGGGACGCATCGGTGCGATAAATATATCAACTACTCTTGGTCCGGAGCTGCTCGGAGTCCAACTCGGAGTCGGCACCCCGCTGGGCTGTGAAGCCGCAGTACATGCAGTGCTCGAATATATCAGCGCCGGCGCCACCAGCTCTAACATCCCGCGAGTCCTGGTCAAGGTTGACGTGCGAAACGCATTTAACACCATCTGCCGTGACGTCATCTTGGCCAGAATTTACGAGCGCTGCCCAGAAGTTAACCCGATGGCACGCCAAGCCTACCACCTTCCGACACCCCTCCACATTGGCGACCAGATGGTGTCTTCCTCCAGCGGCGTCCAGCAGGGTGATCCCCTCGGACCTGCTGCCTTTGCCTTCGCCGTCGACCCCGGCGCCCGGGCCATGCAGTCGCCACTCAACGTGTGGTATCTTGATGACGCCACGATTTTGCCGGCCCGGCGGGAACCAATTTTAAGGGTTCCAATCTGACCTTCATTCTCTCGTCAAGGCTCTCCCTGAGCTCGGCCTTCAGCTGAACCCCGCTAAGTGCGAGGTCACCCTCCTAGACATCGCTCCTCGGGCAGCTCATAAAGCAGCGATAGACGCCATTCGCAATGCTTTGCCGGAGATCGTGAAAACTCCGCTGAATGACATCACATTACTAGGCTCACCGCTGCGTGACGCCAGCCTCGCTGCAGCTGTCAACGGCACCACCGATATAATCAGGACGGTCTCTGCACCCGCCTCAAACACCTGGACCGCCACACTGCTATCTTCTTAAAACTCGATTCCACTATGTGTCAGCGCCTCCTACTCTTATCCTGCTCCGGTCAGCCGCCCCTGTACAAGGTGCGCAATACACTCAAAGCATAGACGAGCTGGTACGCGAAACATTAGTGGAGAATCCAACGTCAACATCAGCGGGCGGTCGTGGGAGCAGGGCGAAGCTGAATCAGACTGGGAGGCCTCGGAGGCGAGGTCAGTTGAAGGGACCTAGCATTACCGTGCTACATAAGCGTCCCTACACGCTGCTCTTCCTCTTCGGTCCGCAGCAAATTCTCCCGGGGCATGCTCCCGGACAGCGGCGTTGCCCACCACCCTGCAAACAGCAATTCACCCAGTTTTGCAGAGGTGGCAGGGATTGAAGAGATGCCGTCCTACTATCAATCATAGCCAGCAGCCAGCGGCCTGGGACACCCTGTCAGCCACCGCGGTCCGTGATCGGATGGTTGACTCTGCTAATCAGCTGCACCGGGCACGCCTGGTCGCCACCGGTCAGCCACACACCGCCGCCTGGCTGTAGGCTGTTCCCGTGCCGAGCCTCGGCCTGCATCTGGACGAGGAGACGGTGCGGGCAGCAGTGGCACTGCACCTCGGAGCCTCTGTCTGTGAACAGCACCGATCTGCGGTTTTTGGACCCAAGTGGACAAGCTTGGTCACCATGGGCTCTCCTGCTTGAAGAGCGCCGGCCGCCTCCCACATCACGCTCACCTTAATGACGTGGTGAGGCGTGGCCTGGCAAGTGCAGGTATTCCCGCAATCCTGGAGCCAGTTGGCCTCGATCGTGGAGACGGGAAGCGGCCAGATGGTTTAACGCTGTTTCCGTACAGTGGAGGCATGTGCCTGACCTGGGAAGTCACCTGCACGGACAATTTTGCCGACACTGCGCTGATTCAGTCTGCTCTTGAGCCTGGTGCAGCCGCTCGCGCTGCAGAAGCCAGAAAGCGGTGTCACTACACCGAGCTTAGCTGTCGCTACAAGTTCGTGCCGATCGCGGTTGAGACCTCCGGAGTGCTCGGTCCCGCTCACCTCCGAATTCAGTCCTGTGAGCTGGCCAGCTTAAAACGCCCGCTACCAGCGAGCGCAGAGAAGCCGAATGGCTATTACAACGCCTATCGATCGCACTCCTACGAGGTAACGCCGCTGCAGTACTCGCCACCGCCGCTGCCACAGACCGAACGAGGGCAAACCATGGACAATGTTTTCCCCCAGACGTGACAAAGGAGCATGTTCGGCCCTCGCCGCCCTCGTCCTCGATGGTTGGTCAAGCCTCAACCAAGCCGACAGCCAGTCAGGCCTCAGCCAAGCCGACAGCCAGTCCGGCCTCATCCAAGCCGACAGCCAGTCAGGCCTCAGCCAAGCCGACAGCCAGTCAGGCCTCAGCCAAGCGAGCAAGCCGAGGAAATGCTGTGTCAGTTCTTTCAACAACTACATCCAAGCCAACATCTATCAGCCAGCAGCAACCGCCACAACCGCAGCCGCAGCCGCCTCCGCAGCAGCCGCCACCGCAGCAGCCGCCAACCGCAGCAGCCCCGCCACACGCAGCAGCCGCCCACCGCAGGCAACCACCTCCCGCAGCCCGAACTCCACCCCGTTAAGCAGTGAGAGAGCCGGCAAGGAGAACTCAGAGCAGCAACCGTCAGGGTTCCGGCTCGAGGGGCTTCTACGGAGACTCGAGCAGCAGCTCAGGTAGCTCCCGGTTCGCCGCCAGCCAGCAGATACGGCCTCCGCCTTCACCCCAGAAGTCGGAAGAAGGCAGCAAGGCGCAACAGCTGTATGGAGAGAAGGCACACACATCCCGAACCTGAAAGCTGATGCTGTCCATCCGCCCAGCGGACCGGAACAAACCGGCAAAGGATCCCCTTTACATCGGGCCTTCCCAACTACGGTAATTCGTGCTACCAGGAACGCTACGCTGCAGTCGCTGTTGGGTCTGCTTCGGTTCTTTAGTGAGATAATGTTCGCTTGGGTCGCTGGCCCGGAAGAGCGACCAGTGCTGCACGCTACGCGCCATCGCCAAACTGATGTGTCCGACAGAAGGCTCAGCAAGTCCGTCTCACAGGCCACCCAATGACCTGCGTTGGGACGGTTCGCCAAATCGACCCGGCGTTCGCAGCTCGGAGATGCAGGACGCCAACGAGTTCCTGCTGCGCCTTTCTAGACACGATGAAAGAAGCGGAGATTGACGGGCTCGGGCTGGGGCCGACCGGACAAACCGCTGTCCGAGACAAGCTGTGTGGCTAGTGATCAGCGTCAGTCGGACGAGGGCTAGCCATGGCATACGATGTGCACGGCATAGTGGTGCACGGAGACGTGGGGCGGAAACGACCAGGGAGAATATCGAGCGTGGGTTCGTGAGCGTGCCGCGCGCGTCAGGGCAGCGAGGCGCCCACCCTTGCAGGACGCTCTGCGGCTCAGCATGGCGACCCGGACCGGCCGCCGAGTTGGTCTGCAGCACTGCGTCACGACGAGTATCGCGTCATTACGAAATCAGCCAGCTGCCGAGACCTGATACTGCTAGCAAACCGCTTTGGCTTCTTGGCGAGACCAAGAAGATCAGAGCGAAGGTGGGCATCCCAAAGTTACTGTCGCTGAACGAGTACGTGGCCGATGACGTCGTCCGGCCACCGGAGAGGAAATGTACAAAACCGTCTCTATACACTCTGTCGGACTTCGAGGAGCGGGTCCGGCCGGAGCGACCGTCATTACCACCACCATCATCACCACCGCCCGCCCCGGCACCACTCACCACCGCCACTGCCCCTCCTGCTGCCGCCGCCTCTTCGGTGGCCGCCTCGGCTCCTGGCCGGACCCTGTCTCCCGTGCGTCCGTCCTCACCGCAGCCAGCGAGAGAGGCAGTGGGCGCTGCCGCCGCGACACTGCCTCTACCGGCCCCGCCACCACCGCCGGTCGCCGCCGAGATGGGTGATGCTGGGATGGCGACTCGGACAGGAAAGCCGTCACGGACCCGCGAGACGAGGCACCGGGAGCGTTGCAGGACGGCCATCATGAGGATCCCTGGAGGAAGGAGAGCCGGCTGACTTCGCCACGGAGCAGGCGCTCCTGTCCGAGTTCTGCGCGGAGGACGGCCAGCCGCCGTGCTCGGTGGACCTAGCCAGCGACAGCACATACCGACTGATGGGTGTGGTCAGCCACTACGGTGGTGCCACCCACCTGGCCCCACCAGGACTGCGGAGTCGGTCAGTCTTAGGTGACTCCGACTCGGACGTCCGACCCTCCCGGAGTCGACTCGACTCCGACTCCGGATCGGGACTCGACTTTGGAACGCGCGGGTGGGCCCTCTAAAACAACTTTTCGCCACTGGGGGGTCGAAACGATCCAACTTCACTCCCCTTCGAAAACGAAAGAGCACTAGAAAGACTCGAACAGATTGTTGCAAAGCTCTCACTTAAGCAAGACCAATCTGAGCCATTTCGGACTTTTTGGGGGTTGGGGGCTCAGGTCAATATTGAGGTCACAATAGGTTATCGAATGACAGCATTTCCAATGTTAGAACTTTGCTCCAGAAGACCCCGAGTATCTCGGAAACTTTGACAGTTAGGAGCGAAAAAGGAAACTCTGGAAAAATAGAATCGCCTTCGGTGCCCTCAAAGTTTAACGCATGTCAATAGTTAAGGCTCCAGAGGTTACCAAAGCTCACTCGGGCGTTTTCTTCCAGAAAGTTTTCGTGGATAACTTAACTAATGCAGATGGGATAGCTCGCCGTGCCCACACGGTCGAGGCAGCCGCCGCCGCCCCGTGGACTGAAGCTGCCTACTATAAGCGCCGCAGCCCTCAAGACGCTGGCCAACCGTGCCAAGGTCGCTGCAGTCGACCGCGGTCGTGTTCAAACAGACACGCCCTGACTGCAGATGCCGCGTTCGTCGGGCCCCCACCGTACGCCTCTCAGCCCCGCGCCTACATGCAAGGCGTCAACCAATTCGCGGCATACCGCACGTACTTTTCGGGCGGCGGTCCTGGATACATACGTCCTGTGTGCAGGGTCAACGGCCCAGCTCACCACCGAAGCGCGCTGCGTGACCTCGACGAGAGAGGCCCCAACACCTCGGCTGCTACGCAGGGAATACCACGACGGCAGCTCCTCCACCGAACAAGCATGGGCCTCGCAGGACAGCTTCACCGCTCTTTCTCTCCAAGCAGGCCGCCTCGCGCCAGCTCTGTTACGGTCATCGGGAGTCGGGTCCCCAAACGAGCTGTGCCTCCGCTACAACTTTGGCAGCTGCTCTGGCGGGGGCACATGCTGGCGGTAGCACGCCTGCACCCTCTGCAGGGGACCACACCCGGGCCGGGTGTGGTCCCCTGTGCCCCACGGCGGCGCCCGCCGGACCCTCCCGGACGTGTATAGCGTCGGCAGGGACCGCTGGTTCCACTACGATGACCGTCGCATCAGCTGTGTGGATGAGGCGGATGTGCTGGGGGATAGCCGCCAGAGGAATGGCTACATCTTCTTCTACATGCACAAGGATATGTGCAGCCAGGTGGTCATTGGGTGAATTTCTTCACAGATGTTGCGAAGTAAATTGGTACATACATGACCTGTGTCGAGATTTGAAGTGCCTGTAATTGCTCACATTCAACATATTCGTATGTAAAAATATATATATATATATATATATATATATATATATATATATATATATTAGCATAAAACAAATAGCTTCTCACAGTAATATAAATATATTTGAAATTAAAAGAGAGTAGGCAGTAGGCACACTTCCTTTAATTAGTTTCGACATAGGACTAGTGGGGCCCTTTTAAAAGACAAGTTTCATTTCCCGAAACTTCCGAAACTTTGGCGGTAGTAGAAACTTTGAGTTGCTACTTAATTCTAACTAACTTTAAGTAACTTCGACACAGGCCTGGTGGGCCTCTTTTCGAAAAAGTTTCGGGCGGTTTCGGGTCACCGGGCAATCTTTTGTGTCCCGAAACCGCCCCGAAACTTCTTTTTGATAAAAGGGGCCCACTAGTCTGTGTCCAAATTACTTAGAGTAGCGAGGTAATTATTTCACCACAACACATTACTTGCATTACAAATCGCTATCATCAGTTGAAAACCCCATTAAAGGTGCATTTACTTTAATGGGAATGTTTCAACTTTTTTAAAGTTGTAATTGGATTTGATTTTATTCAAAGAAGAAAAACAAATGAAAAATATCAAAAAATATCAAAGTCTGGATTCCAAAAAGTACTTAAATATAGTAGAAAGTGTCATTTTCTTATTTTCAATCACACTTTCCAAGTTTTCTAAGTTTCATTTTCAATCACACTTTCCAACGCTGTCGCAAAAAAGCGAAGACAAATTTTCCTAATTTGGTACGTTATGTTAGGTTGGTATGCCCGATGCACTACTACAGATTAATAGCAAGGCCTTAACCCTCGCCAAACGGGAGGGGGCTTACAGCCCCCCCGAATCTTCCTTTAATAACGGCGCATTTTTCCGAAAATTTCAGTAGCTGAGTTTTACAACAATGATACGTATCCTATCACAATTTGAGGTATATACAGCTATTCGATCGTGACCTTCTTGTCAAGGTCATGTTAATGGGCAATTGGGCATTTGACCTGACCTAAAGATCGTTGACCTAGATACTCAAAATGGGTTGCCTTTGGATTTTCCTTATGACAGCAATATGTTAACATTTACGGTGTTTCTCTATCTCTCTCCGTTTGGAAGTTATGCTAAGCGTTATACTTATCCTTATTTTTTGACATGGTCGATCTTAGGTCATCCACCTAACATGGAAGGTCAACCGTTGACCTGAAACCTAAAAATCGCCAACTGTTATATTCCTCTCATGCAGGGGCACAACCACGTCCCAAAAAGTGGTACGGACACATTGGTGTTGGGGGGCGCCATCGCTCAAGACGGGGGGGGCGCCATCGCCAAAAAACGCAATATCACAAAAGTATAAATTGTTATATGTAGGTACATAGTTGTATGGATATTATATACCCGTAATCTACTGTAGTACTGAAAAATAATGCTTCCATCCCCATAATCAAAATGAGATATATCATATACTTCGATTGAATCGAGCAGAGCTGCGGCGAGCAGTGCAGTGACACACCGTTCGACGGCCGGCCCGGCGCGAGTACAGGCCGGCGTCAACACCCTCTGTCTCCATGTGGCCGGCCATCACATGGAGGGGGCGAAGTCCGCCCACCCCTTAGGTTGCTCGAGTATAGCGCAAAAACGGCGACGCGCAGTAGCGATTTTTTTGCAAGCCTGTTCTGAACTCACCTACCCACATTACATAAAATGCTTGACTTCGGGTCATCTCAGGTCAGGTCACCATGCCAGATCACGTGATGACCCCACCTTCAAAACGTTTGCGGTTGTAGCGCAGCCACAGTTTTAGGTACATCAGTTTCAAACTTGCAGGATTTCATAACGTCGTAGATACCTATTATTTGTTTATCTCGGATTTCTGATATCGGTGACTTAAGGTCCGCTCAACTTTGTGCCCACCAACATTGTTTTGTCAATAATGGACTAGTTGCAGGTTGTTTGGTGAATCACTATTGAAAAATGACAAATTTCTGATTAACCGTGATAACACATATTTTTGCATGCAAAGTCAGATATTTCGCGGAAGTTGTATAGCTCAAAGTTTAATTATATAAGTACTTGAATGTATGACGGTCATTAGCAATAGATAATTGCGCCGAGCTTTTGCAAGCATGGAATGTTTCCGGTATTTCCGTGGCAAATACAAAGGTTAAGCGCTTTCCTCGATTTACTGTTCCCCAAACTGATCAGAAATTCATGAAGATTTATACTGTGTATTTTCAAAACACAAATATCCATCTTAATATCATTTACAGCACATGTTCGAGATAGACTTCGTTACGGCTGAGGCACAGCTCTGCCTTCCACCCCATACTCACGAAGATGCTTACGGGCACATGTTGGCGGGATGGTCCGCACTGCAGCTCCCACGGCTGTCTTTAGTTGCTCCCTGGTCTGGATATTCTTTTTAAACACCCATAACTTGCTTAGCTACCTCCACAGGAAGTTTTTAAGTAGGCTCAGATCCGGATGCTGCCCTCACTGGAACACTGTCCCAGAAACCACTTGCAAAAATGCAACTGGTGGCCTACAATGCTGTTTTGAAATAGCTTCTGTCGGTCAGAGTTGTATGGAAATATATCAGATTATTAGGATCCGTCTGGCTGTAGCTTATCCGTTAAAAAGACCTTTGGAACTGCCGTTAAGAATTATTGATTTTTGTCACAGGGTAGAATTCCACCAATTTTAGTTAAGGTTGCTTCTGTTATAGTGCGCTGGCGATTACAAATTAAAATGTATCGGCTTAAATCCGCATTATACGTGCTTTGATTTTCGTGGATAAATCCTATGTTTATTTGTAACTGATTAACCCTTATATAAAAAAATGTGTCAAGGAACTGCTCAAGCTACCTCAGGTAAAGTCGATCGCCTGAGCTATTGCTAAATTGCGTCACGACCAATCAGAGAGCAGAATTATAAATTACGTTAATATACTTCATTAGTTAAATTGCTGATAATTCAGGGGAATTTATGCTACATTGACAATATATAAAATATTTTAACTTAATTCGCGTTCCATCAAATGCATAAAACAATGGGTTAGGTAACCTGCAACTAGTCCATTATCGACATAATGACGATTGAGAAGTAAAAATGGTACCAACGTATTTTGTCTCGTCGAGAAACGTCTCCCAATGTACTTTGGTCACCAATTGACCTTGACCCGAGGTCAAATTTACCAGCTGACATAACCTGGTCAACATGAATATGATTCGAAGTGCCTTGACGTAACAAACACGATGGCGTCCAGGGGCGGATCTAGGGGAGTGGTGGCCGGCCGAGCTATGGCCCTCTCAAAACGTCTGAAATCGGAGCAAAATTGATACATTTTCTGATGTAAAAGAAAATATAAGCAGCTTTTACTAAGAAAATAAATAAATAAGCTACCAATGCATAAGCAGGCGGAATCCGATGAGTTTTCATAATTGTGCGAGACTTTTGTACATAGCGATAGCTACCCCCCCCCCCACCCAGAAACGGCAGCCCCTCCCAAACTACCGTTCTGGATCAAACCCTGCCCTAGACATGAAAAACTCTACGGATTTCGGCCACTTTATTTTGTTAGACACCTTTAACATTTTTCGCAATTTGTATTAGCTTGATTGGACGAAATCTGCCACGGAATAAATATGCAGTGGTGGGCACAGCTAACCGAAAACTTGGCTTCGCTAACCGCTAATCATCTAACTAAAATAGAGCTTCGCCCACGCTAAACCACTAAACTACAAACAATATTGGCGAAAGCTAACGCTAAATGCTAATCGCTAACTATTATATTAATTTAGCTTCAGTGTTTTTTTGTCTCTAGAACCATTAAAAACAAAAATAGAGAGATCTGAAAATGTTAAGTTGTAGATTATACAGAGCTTTCTAAAAAGGTATAGCATGCTAAGATCAGATGATTAACACAAATAATTAAATACAAAAATGATACTTTTATCATTGCATTCACTTCCTTTAAACAGAGGCGGAAGGGTACTTCATCCCCGTCATTCCCTCTTCATTACCTCCCCCTCCCCACTCTTGCACCTGAGGATGGCTTGATGCCTTAAGCCTTAAGGCCTTAACGCCACACTGGAGAGGGGTACACGGGTCAGCAAAAGTGGTTCCACGATCTAAGTTTGCGGAACAAAATTTTCGCCAGCAGCGAAATAAAATTCATGCAGCAGAAACCAAAAGGCTGGGGATATATACAAAAAATAGCATACATATGTTATTTTCACGCGCCATCCAACTACAGGAGGGAAGACAACCACGCTCCTAAGGGGCTGGCAGTCTGTAATAATAATAATGCATGTTATTTGTTGTCAATCTACTCCTGTTATTTGTTTTGCTCGTCAGCCATTTGCACCCACATACTAAAACAAAGACATTTTTTACAGTCAAAGTTTTCACAGAACAAATTTCCCAAGTTCAGAATAACGGGGAAACGGGCCACTTTTCTGACACTGGAGGGGTATGCNCCCCCCCCCACAGATTCGTATGCTTGTCATCCTCCAGGAATAGGTTAACAAGCTTTGATCTGCAGTCATTTTGGCGAGCAAATCGTACAATAAACGAAAAAACTACAGGGTACCCGAGCTGGTATGGAGGCTAAAAATATCGTATTTGGCTCTGTGTCCCTGACCTTTGACCTGTATGTTTTTTTTTCGGAAGCAAGCTTTGATGCTGGCGAGTCATTTGAGCTAATTTGCGAGCCAATCGGAAGGTAAACAAAACACTACAGGGTACCCGAGCTGGTAAGGAGGCTTAAAATCTCGTATTTGGCTCTGTGACCTTGACCTTTGACCTTGTTGTTATTTGTATTTTTCCTGAGCAATTGTTGATGCTTGCGTAGTCGTGTTTAGCTATTTTGCGAGCCATCGGACGGTAAACGAAAAGACACAGGGTACGCCGAGCTGGTATGGGGCTTAAATATCGTATGTTGGCTTCTCGGTTGAACCTTGACCTTTGACCTGTATGTTATTTTTTATTTTCCTGAAGCAAGCATTGATCTGCGAGTCGTTTTGAGCTATTTTGCGAGCCAATCGACGGTAAACGAAAAAACTACAGGGTACCCCGTACGGTGACATTTCAATGACCTCTGGAGGTCAAACCAGTTGTCCTAGGTCCAATTGGATTGAATATTCGTGCATAACTCGTTGATATCTACCTATTAACAAAGTTTTCGGGAATTCTGAATTCGACGCTGAAAACGAATACGAATACGACGCTAACTTGACGCACATATCATGCAAGACATATGTTTTGTAATACATAAGGTAATTAATGCTGTCATGTCTTTACAATGGCTGGTCCTGGTCACCTGGTGACACGCAGCCTCCATGTATTTGATGCCGACTAACGCGATTAATATTAATTAAAAAATGATAGATGAACTTCTCTATGAAACAATTAATGCTTTTTCCAAATGGCATTTTTTACCTGGAATGCCCCGCCCTGATATCATATTTTTTGTCAATGTCTGGTATAACTAAGTTGAAAAACTTGAGCTCTTAGTGTTTGTAGTAGTGGCCTGCGTATATCGTTGTTTTGTCTTGTGCATTTTTCGTTACACCTGGCCGTTTTTTGCCCGAGCAATGCGGTGTGAGTTTGGTAAGGATGCCGATATAAATTGGTTACAGCTTAGTGTACTAACCTCTGTGTTTATACGCCTGTGTTAAGTGTAGACACTTCGATGTCAGTTAATCCCCGTCTCCGTGTGTTGTAGGTCAGCTACGCAGCGCCCGGCCATGGGGGGCGTGCTCAGCTCGGTCAGCAGGGCCGCCGGCATCGCCACCCTCCAGCCGGCATTCGAGGACCCCCTGTCCGATGCTCAGCTCTTCTCGGCGCTCGCTCGCGTGTTCCGCTGGCGCGAGCAGCTACTCGCCATCTCGGGCGAGCAACACGTCGCCTTCAAGTACCAGCAACTCCTGGCCGCCGAGCTGGGTAGCTCCTTGGAAACCGACTGGGCCTGGCCGCGCAACCACCCTAAGGTGGAGTGCTCTCCGGCTGACGGGTGCTCAGACCAGAGCCCTGGCCCGCTGCGGCTCGAGCGTTCATACCTGTCGGGCAGCTCGCGCGAGGGGACCGAGGTGCACACTCACGAGATTCGTGAGCTGTCTGAGCTGAACCTGGAGGAGGAGCTGTTTAACCCGGACCGGCGCAAGGAAAAATGCTACACGGAGCAGTCTTCGGACATCGACATCATGTTCGAGCTGGCACCGGTTACTGTGTACGACGAAGCCGACCCGCCGCCGGCGCGCGCGCCACCCGGGATCGTGGTGGTGCAGGAGTCGGCAGGGCGTCCCGGCTACGTCCTACTACGTCACCACCACAGCCGCTCGTGCCGCCGGCCGAACCGCAGCCTCCTCTCCGGATACACCGTACGCAAGAGGATGGAGCTGTTCGGGGACACGCTGCGCGCGGCCGGCGGGGCGCGTCGGCATCTCGCGTCACGACTTTCGAGTCGGCGGCGTGAACCGGCGTCCTGCATCCGCCAATCGACGACGGAGCAACAGCCGCATCGACTGGTGCCATGCGTGCGTGCCAAGAGCTGGCCGAGCGGGGAAGAACCGCGCGCGGCAAGCGGCCGCCCGTCAACCGAGCCCAGCATTCGTTGAGAAGCTCTGCTCCAAGGCCGCCTTCTGGTGATGGCTGGCTCGCAGCGGCTCGATCAGGACGCTTGGCGGCTCTCGTTCTCCCGACACGAGACCATCATGCTTCGCTCGCTGTCGCAGCAGCAGCGCACCTGCCTGGCGATGCTGAAGCACTGCAACGTCATCCTGGGCCACCGGTTCTCCAGCTATCACCTGAAGACGGCACTGATGTGGGTGTGCGAGCGCCGCCCGCGAGCGCTCTGGACGTGGGATCGCATGCAGGAGTCGATGACGGCCGTCGTCGACTTTCTTCTGGAGCGCGTCGCCCACGGTGACCTGCGCTGCTACTTCTGGCCGGAGATCGACCTGATGGCAGGCTCCGGCTGTGGCGTACAGCGCGAGGACGTGCTCAATCTGAAGCACGGCATGGCACTGGCCGTGCGCTACCTACTCGCGTGCCTCCTCAAGTCCAGCGAGGGCGACTTCTTCCGACGCGTGCTTGGCCACGCAATGAGCGGCGAGGAGTTCTACGGGCAGTACTACCGGCCGAGTTTTCGCGAGGGAATGAACGGGTTCATGATGTTGTCTTACTCCAGCAGACCTGGGATCGACGCCGGCCTCTGGTCCGACAACTTCCTAAGAGTGTTCCAGTGGGAGAACCTGCCGGACCGCTGCCGGCAGCCGCGCTGGTTTGCCGACCATGGACTGGGCACGGATAGCAGCGAGGCTGGTCAGGATCCGGAGGACGGGTGGTAAGGGGATCCCGAGGATGGGTGGTAAGGGGGTCTCAAAGACGAGTGGTAAGGGCCCAAGGATAGTTAAGGGGATCCTGAGGATGGTGGTAACAGGGATCCCGAGGATGGTTGGGAAGAGGGATTCCGAGGACGGCTAGTTAGAGGGATCCCAAGGACAGGTGGTAAAAGGGATCCCAAGGATAGTGGTAAGACGTTTTACCATCCCGTGGGTGGGTGGTAACACGGAGTGGGATCCCTATGATGGGATGTAGGGCGGAGCGGGATCCTAGAATAGGTGGTGTGAGGTCGTGCAGGGGTGCATGTCAAGAGCGATGTTTTAGTATTGATCCATGACGTTTATCAATGATAACGGCAACTTAATGCTTATGTAATTAGTGTTTGGAGTGTTTAACTGTTTTATTTACTGATCATTGGGTTTGAACTGCTCCTGAAGTAAATACGAATTTAATACTGTTTCCATGATCGTATGTGGCGCAATAAATACATGCGTGTGAGCTTATGCATTTGTGTTGTGCTGGTTTCTAAGGTAAAATTAGTTGTCAAGAGTAAACTTTTGAAAAAGTCATATCATAGCGACACGCTAATTTGGGATTACCTAGATGATCGAATTTAGTCAACAAACAGCTTTCAGCTACTTCTTTGGAAGTTGCCGGCCGGTTACCGTGACAACTGCTATTGACCAGGGACTCCGCTAGAGGGGGACGTGTCTCCCCAAACATTTTTGGATTTAAACATTACGCCTATGCAGTGGCATGGGAAGTACTTTCAAGTTGGGGCGAACTTTTTGGCGGACCTGAGGGGGCAAATTTACAGCTTAAAAAAACAGTATATCGCTGTGAACGACATTCGTTATATCGCCAATAGGATTTATCCCCATATATATTGCCACCCGTTCACCCGATATATCGCCATATATCCTCGTCACCCGTTTTAAATGCGTAAAGACCGCCTTTGATCCGGAAATTCGTTGGTGACCACCTTTCGTTTTTCGAACCCTGGCTGACTCACTCTCTGATGAACGTCAGGGGAGTAGAGCCGACATCACATATCTGTAATGAAATGACGTGTTTTGCTTAAAAAACAAAGAAAACACCCGACCTATCCCTCCCATGCCAAAAAGACTTATTGTTATTTACTCTGTGACGCCTAGTAATAAATCATGATTAGTAGCATTTACCTCCGAAAAGCAATACAACATTGTGACCCAAGAAATATCTCGTCAACCTTACGGCGAAGAAACATATCATATGACAGGTATGCGCTGTATTTAGTGCAGTGCTTTCATGCTACGATAGTCATATGTGCGGTGTCACTGTTTAGATGGAAAGGTGCGAAAACCAGCTCCAAATACAATGCAGATTAATTTTCTTTCATTTGAGTTTGTGATTGAAACTGTACCTTTGTTCTACAAAACATAAAACAAATGCCGTAGATAATGCTGTTGATGTAATTCATAGTTAAAAGATCATAGTGAAATACGGGGAGGGCTGACCCCTAGCTACAAAGTTAGGGCACGTCGCCACCCCCAGGTCCAAAGTTAAGGGGGCGAGTTGCCCCCATTACCCTCACGGTTCCCACGTCCCTGCGCCTATGGGAGTTGCATGGCAAGAATCGACTTCAGAATGCCTCCGTCCCTCAACTTTGGGAAGGTGGCGGCATTCCTGCTATTGACTGGCATCTGCACACATTCGGTCAGAGTTCACCATGAATAGAAGTCTTCAGTTGTGTGCTAGAAACGAAGAAAATATGTCTTTCGACTCTCACGCTTTGTAAGCTTCCAAGTTTGAGGCCATATTATATAATGGCCTCGGACTAGGAAAATATGATGTATTTGTTAATAATTATATAATATGACAATACACAACGACAGTTATTTAAGGTCTGGTCTTGGGAGTACCAAGTATGGGTGTAAATTCCCAAATTGTTTTGATGTTCTAGTTCATAAGACATGTTCAAACCATAGGTAGGTATATCGTTGATTTATCATTCAATGATTCAACACATCCATATGCATGACGTCATACATTGTCATTTATGGCCATGCAGGACAAAAGAGGATCATGCTTATTTTTCGACGGATATCCATTTATCGTCCAAACAAATGCCATATAGTTAGATTTTCAGACAACTTTGAATGTGACCTACAGGGGCGCAGGAACCTTCCGAAAATTGGTGGAGAGTCATTCTGAAGTCGATTCCTTCCATGCAACACCATAGGCGTAATGTAAAATATGAAAATGTTGAGGCGGCTGCCCCCTCCTCCCCCCCCAGTTCCGGCGTCCTTGGTGACCTATACTCTTTAAGGGCCATCATCACTCGGCGTGACCACCGCCTAAAATAAAAATAAAACACCTCCGTTTCCATCGGGCGGATACCCGAAACAGCCTGCCCTGCGAAGTAAGAAGATAAAGCCTGGAGCCTTTCACTTCTGAATTAGTATTCCGGCAACGAGCCGAAAATCATCATATACAGAATATTTGCATTACCACTTCTTCAACCGTGGTCCGCATAAACACTGTGCTATGACTGGCTCCGTCCGAGGTTTCTGTTGTGGTTGTTACCTGACTGACCAGTCTGACCCAGCCTCATTTGTCCCGACTCGCTGCTTGGCCGGCCGGCTGACCTGTCACGTGACCGGGGTCAGACGGGGTCGGCGCTGGCCGGCCGGGATCTATCGACAACTATCGCTGAGTGCGTGTAGACTCAGAGTCATAGTCATAGTCAGTTTATTTAAGGACTCCATGAAAACATGGCTTATTCTGTCCGCACGTCATGAACATTGCAAATACTGGCCTACATACATAATTTAAAAAGGTCTAAAAAAATATAAAATGTTCCTAGATTGGCAACTTATACCTGCACACACACACACACATTACAGGCGATCATTACGCGCGTTCCAGGCAACTTGTCCAACAAACAGCTCTAAAAGGAAATGTGCGTCTCGCACGCTCCGTCCTGACTTTCGGGAGTTCCAGTTGACCCCGACATGTTCCACGGGTAGTCCTAACCGACACCTCGGACCGACTCCGCACGATATCGGCCAGCGCCGGCGCGGCGGTGCGTCAGGCGACATCAGTTTTCGAATCATGGCTCTATCACGCTCCTCCAACATCCGGTCAAACCGTTCCCACCCAAGCGACTCCAGGGCAGGAGTGACATATGCTCACGCCGGGACAGGTTCCGGTACTATTCGCGCTCCAAAATTTACAGCTTTTTGCACCGGTGACGCAGTGTGGTAGTAGCAACCGCCCCATACAGTAGACAGTAATGCACATTGGGGAAACACGAATGCCTGAACAGTAATTTTAATTGGTTTCCGAGAGGTATCCTGTGTCTCAATGTTAACAAGCCGACGAGAACATAGAAACAGCGACGGGTAACCTGAGAGATTTGCTTTTCCCGTGACAGTGCCGAGTTAATGTATACGCCGATAATTTTCGCGTGCGGGGAGGGTTCTATCTCAGCGTCACCAAATTTTATCTTCAGGGGATCACATCTTTTCTTGCTTTGGTTTGACGAACAGCAGCTCTGTTTTTGCTAGAATTAATTTTAAAGTCGATTTGGGTTAAACCAGAGAAGAAGCGACCTCAAAAGTGTGCTTTCCACACGCTGCTTTTTAGAGATGCCAAATTCCGACCACGTCAGAATCTAAGAACTGTACATCGTCGGCGTACGTCACCGTGCTTGCAAAGGGTAAATTGTGAGGCTAGTCGTTGTAAATATTAAAACAGCTTTTCCTAATAAGACCCCTGTATCACCATGAGTCACCGGCAAAGCCCCACGCCGCTGCCTGGATGCGCTGAAACCTATTTTCTCAACCAATCCTCGAACAATGCCTGTCCACGCCGCATGCCATCCCAACTTGTCCACAAAACTGTACATGGCTCTACAGATGTCAAAAGCACGGGAATGTGTCAGCAGCTAGCAGGGGATACGTGGCCTTTTTCCATTTTAGACGAGAAGGAAATGCAGAGGTATCCGTTATCAATATCGCAGTTTCAGTGGAATGATTGCATTCGAAATCCGTGTTGATTATCACATAGTACATTGTTTTGATCAAGATAAGATGAAAGCTGAATACAGACACATTTTTCACAAAAGTTTTCCCGCACCCACTAGTTTGATAAAGATAGGCCTAAAATTTCGCAGGTCATTTCGGGCACCCTTTTGTACAGACTACCACACTTGCCTCTTTCCACCCCCGGCACCTCCCCGTCCGAAGCGAAAAGTTATCACCATGATAACGAGGTGAGGACAAACAGTCGGAAAAGTTGTACGCAACATCTGCACCGTTTACTCCATCACTTCCACTCGCGCGCAGTTCCCCATGCCTCTCAGTGCGAGATAACCTCCGCGATAGTCACAGTCTTCACCCTAAGGCGCCACTTATCACGCCTGCGGCGGTCGCGACGACAGCGGGGCCGCCGACACAGCAGCCACGTCCGCCCCCGCCGAAACGAAGTGCCGGTTCAGTCGCTCGGCCCATGCAGGGTCGCTGTGGTGGAGTGGCGTTACTCTCGGTTCCGGCTTCCTCGAAGCTATCAGGTGCCGGCGTATGTCGGTCCAGGTTGTGGCTCGCGGATTTCTATACGAGAGAGCAAAATACTCCGAGCAAGCCTTGAACTGAGCCTTCTTGACGGCATTTCTGCTGTGGTCCGTCCAATAAATAGGCCGTGAGTTGGTGCAGACAGCACCATCAAGTTGTGTGACATACCGAAGCAGCTGAGAAGGAGCATCCAGTGGCGGCGAGACGAGAACTCGCTTGAAGATGACATACTTATTCAGAGGACAAGGAGCCAGAGCCAGGTAGCGTGATGCAGCAGTCCACACCCCACAACATGTCTCGCGTCAACTATCGTCATTCGTCTATCGACTAATTTGATAATCGACATGGTAGTTGGAAAGAGCATGTCGAACGTCTTTTTCTTCTTCTATGCCATCCGATTAACTTCAATATCATGTAAAGAAGAGTTGCATACATCGGTACGACTAGTGCTAACCCGTCCGCTCCGCTGGACGATCTAGGTGTACATACTTCATTTTTTGACGTTTTGTCCGTCATACTACCGAGTCAAGGGATCACTTCTCAAATTGCGGTTAATATGCACACCAGCAGGGGCGGATCCAGCCGCTCGGTTTGGGGGGGGGGCAACTTTTTTTGGCAAAAAGGTACCCCTTTTTTTCTCCGCGGATTTGGGCTTCTCACCTTATTTGGCATTCCAGATATAAAAAATGTGAAAATATTTTTTTCTAGTGAAAAAAAACAAAAAAAATGGGAAAAAAACGTTAAAAAATCGGGAAAAAGCACATTAAACACACAGAACACCAGTTTCCGTATCATATACACACGTAAATAATAGTCACGTTTATTTCATACTAACTCGCAGGGACGTCACCGATAATTCTTATAGGGGCGGATGACCACAAATGACGAAAAAAATGGATATCCGTTTTTGGTTTTGCGTGTATTTAAAGCCCTTTGCAGCACTTTTTAATGTGATTTCCATGTTATAAGACTAAATTGGTTAGGTAGGTAGTTAGGGCCAATGTTCGCGTCATACCGTTTGCGTCGCCTTTTCGCGAACTCGTGCCAAGCTAGCTAGCTTAACATGCAGCCAGCATGAAAATAATTGCCTCGCCTTACGTGGTGGTGGTGTGGTGGGGGGGGGGGCTAACAGGCCTGCCTGATGTTTTCTGAAAACCACTTTTTACTCTGCGGAGCATCTTGCTGAAATTAATGTAGCTGGTTGACAAACAATTATAACATTGTATGCTGGCAAAATTTCACTGAACATTGGTTCAGTCATTTGGAAGATATGACGTTATGAACGATTAGTTGGTGGAAAGACAGTGTAAATATTGCTAAAAAAGGATAGAAGGAAAATAGAAGTTTTGCAGCAAATTGCTAATAGAAAGCGACACAGATCGGAAAGTGACAGTTTAATAAAGAAACGCCCAAATCGATTTCCGAAATTTTGTTTTCTTACCCCTTAAAAACCTAAAAACTAATAAGTGGAAAATAATTGGCACTAAAAAACGACATCTCAAAGATTTGAAAAACCGGAAGTTAAGTGAGACATCCAAATTGTGCGCCAAGGGAAGACTGCCAGACACTAATTAATTCATTTTCCCATTTTCCAATTCCATCATTACAACAATTGGCGTATTTTGTGTCATGCCGCCCAAAGCGGCGCGAAATTTTCGATTTTTTTCTGTGGATGGCTGTATTTTGACTGTTGCAAAACCAATTTTTACAGTGTATATCCGACCTTTTTTGGGGGGGGCAAAACATAGTCTCAGGACCTTTGGGGGGGGGCATGGCCCCTTTGGCCCCCTGGATCCGCCCTTGCACACCAGCGCCACCTATATCATATTCGCTGGCTGCGCCACCTGTTCTTGTGGTTGAAGTTCCGCTTAACAGATGGCGATATCATACACCATTAATTTTATCGTGTTATTTTGTCAAAACACAGACAATATGTTAACTTGCAGAAGGACAGTTTGATGTTGGGAAATGTAGGGAACATTAATACGGCAAGTAGGTAGATGTTGTCATGCCGATCTGCAAAATAAAACGTCTTAGATAGTAATAAGAAAATACCTAGTGATCTGTATTCATGTCAAAAATATATTATTAGAAAATATTATGCTTATATGCCGAAAACAAGCTTTCGGCCCTAAGTCATTATCAAGTTTAAAAAAAAATGATAAAGGCCTAGCGCCCAAAGCTTGTTTCGCAATATTTAATAGTATATAGTTTTTCAATAATATATATTTTGACATGTAAGATTCCATTATTTTATTAACTGTACATTTATCAATATGGCCATTCACCATCCTCACACACATACAAAATTCTTAGATAGTTATTTTATTCAATATGTGAAACCCTACGTAACATTTCGAATTACGAAATTATATAAAGGGTTAAAAAATTTGGTGTGACAGACGACAGACAAAGATTCTTGAATAGTTAGTTGATAAGTATGCCCCGAAACAAACGCCCAACGTGACCCCGGACCTGGATGAGGGCCCCCCACTTTTTTTTGTGGGGCTAGGAGCCATTTGCATTGTTTGATGGCTCTTCTCACTCGCCAGGGCACTTTCGGTCTACCAGGCAGGGCCCTACAACCTGTAAACCTGGGGCCAAAAGTAAAAGCTGTTGTGCAGAATGTTCTTTTCGCCCTTGTAGTAGAAAGCCTTGAAAGTTTTCTTGACGGCCCACTTTATGCATTATGATCGCGCTTTTTACCAGCCCTGCCTGGCCTGTACTGGTGAAATTTAAATAAGGGTATTCGGATAAAACTGCATCCACGATTCATTCTCAGGAACTACGGGAGCCGTTGAAGTTAGGCGAGTTGCTGGAGAATGGCACACTGCACTGACTTCATATGATGAATTGGAAAGCCTTATTACATAAATGCAAGCTGTGCAAGTGTGGACATGTTATCGTGATCAGTATGACGAGAAAAAGAAGACCCGGCGGCCCAGGTGCTCCCATGAATCTTTCCAAAGAACATCATACGCGATATAACACAACATATTTATTTTCCGTAAAATAGACACATTAATTTAGCGACCCACGCAAGTGACACTGCACTACACATTAAGGGCTTACGGAGTGGGACTGTCGAAAATTTCGATATCCGCGAGTCCGCAGCAGACGTCCAGCATCGCATGTTTTACATACATTACAACGATGTTCTACATGTTACACATCTTACATATATGATGGCGGAACTATCGTACAAAGATGGCTTGCAGACTTTACTGGTCACATGACACATGATCGTGATTCGTGCATGTATATGCAGTTGGCGTACACAGACGTCACTATTCACGTGCATCACGAATCACGAGTGACGTACATCACGACTCACGAGTGACGTGTGTCACGACTCACGAGTGACGTGCATCACGACTCACGAGTCACGTGCGTCACGAGTCACGTGCGTCACGAGTCACGTGCGTCACGAGTCACGTGCGTCACGAGTCACGTGCGTCACGAGTCGCGTGCGTCACGAGTCGCGTGCGTCACGAGTCGCGTGCGTCACGAGTCGCGTGCGTCACGAGTCGCGTGCGTCACAGTCGCGTAGTGGCGGTGCAGTGTGACGACAAAGGTTGCGAGGCTCGCCTGCGCCATACAGCCCTCGGCTGGTCTGAGGCAGAACGCGGCTGTCTCGACATCCGTCGCAAACGGACCGGACAAATACATCGAGCCTGATGCGCGGACACTGGCGGATCCAGAAGGGGTGGGGAGGGGGAGGGCCATAGCTCCCAAAACCACCGGAAATCGGTGCTATACTGACACATTTCCTGATATAGAAGGAAAACAAAACATTTTTTGTGAAGAAAAGTTTGTTTTTAAAATCAGTTATCAATGCATAAGCAGCCTCCCAAACCACCCGTGGGTGGCCCTTCCCTAAACCACCGTTCTGGATCCACCAGTGTGCGCTGATGGCTATTCAGCAGCAGGGGTGCGGTGACAATAAAAAGGTAATGTGACGTGGAATGTACAGCTGTCGCGTCGCAATAGAACTCAACATCATGAGCAATATTACCCTATGCTGTCATGCAAGACAGAATCAACACAAGCTAGGGGACAGACGGCAATTGAACGTCAGTCCCACACGTCCCTCTTATGGAATGCAGAGACAGAAAACAATGATAAAGAGTACAGAAGGAAACGATACATATTTCGGGAACCTCTCGGCACATATAGTTCACTCACAAACATACGCGTGAATCTGAGTTAATCATAGTACCTTCAACTTTGTATGTGCAAATAAACTTGCTTCTGAATAACCAATGACTTCAAGTGATATAATCTTATCTTGGACTCCGTGCTCAAACACAAATATCTGTTGAGAGTGGCTTTGATGACGGAAATATGTTTACGTTTAGTGGAAGCAATTTATATTTGGAAGCGAATTTGTGTGTGCACTGAATGCTGGAAGCCTGTCTCCCAACAACAAGACACCACGCGAGAACGTCCCTGCCGATTCCACCCTGGGCCTGCCCGGACGGCTGATTCCGCGCGGTCAACACAGGTCACTGGGTCCATTGTGGTTCAGCGGTGTACCACACACACACCACACAGCAAATGCCACACACACCACACACACACACACACTACACCAACACCAACACCTACACATACAATACCATACCATCACATACACAATAACTACAACATACACTACACATAACACATACCTACACATACACATACATACCACACAACACAAACCACAGTCCACCCCACTGTGTCACCCGCATCGCACCATGGTGTACAACTATCATACACTGTATCACATGTCTCCCACACTGTGTCACATGTCTCCCACACTGCGTCACACGTCTCACACAGACAAACTGTGTCACACGTTTCACATACTGTGTCACACGTCTCGCATACTGTGTCACATGTCTCCCACACTGTGTCACACGTCTCACATACTGTGTCACATGTCTCCCACACTGTGCCACATGTCTCCCACACTGTGTCACATGTCACACACTGTGTCACAACGTCTCTCACACTGTGCGTCAACACTCTCACACATCTGTGTCACATGACTAACACATGACTTGTGGGTACAACTCTCACACACGTTGTCACACGTCTCACACACTGTTCACACGTCTTACACATACTGTTTACACGTTCACAACACTGTGTCCCACCGTCTTATCTCCTGTGTTACACGTCTCACACACTGAATCACACGTCTCAACACACCTGTTGGGGGGCGGGGGTTCCAAGGTTCAAAACAAAATACTGTATCACAATCTCAACACTGTTGTCACACGTTCCTCTGTCACAAGTCTTACAACTGTTTCACACGTCTACACACTGGTGTCCACGCTTCACACAGCTGTGTCAACACGTTCATACATGTCTCACACGTCTCGCACACGTGTCCAACGTCCCTAACACTGCGTCACACGTCTCACACCTGGTGTCCACACGTCTTGACATAGTGTAACGTCTCACGTGCACTGTATACAACGCCTCACCTGTGTCACCGTCTCACACATACTGTATCACATGTCTTCCCACACTGTTGTCACATTCTCACAACTGGCGACACACGTCTCACACAGCACAATTGTATCACACTCTCTCACATCACTGTAAATCACAGTCTCACACTGTGTCACCAGTTCCACAGCTGTGTCAATGTCTCACCACACTGTGTCACACGTCTTACTCCTGTGTCACACGCTCTTACTCCACTGTGTCACACGTCTCATACACTGACTGACACGTCTCACCACTGTGTCACAACGTCTCACACCTGTGTTCACATGACTCAACACACTGTGTCACACGCTCTTACACACTGTGTTCACCACCCATCCCCACACGGTGTCATATCGTCTTAACTACTGTATACACGTCTAACACAACTGTGTCACACCGTTCACACACTGTACACGTCTCACACTGGTCACACGTATTCAATACTCTGTATCACCTGTTCCCACACCTTGTGTCCACATGTCTCCCACAATGTATCACACGTTCTCACACACTGTGTCACACGTCTCACACACTGTGTCACACGTCTCACACACCAGACTTGTAACTGACTGAGAGTTGAGTCATGAATCGACTCATGAGTCAGAAATTTTAGGATGAGTTATGAGTCGAGTAGATTTAATTACAAAAAGGCACTTGAGCCAAGAGTTGAGTCGATTCAATTGGTTTGAAACAGCACTCGAGTCAAGAGTCAAGACATTTCTTCGGTTGTAAGTATCAAAAACTTGATTAACTCAAAACAAATTTGAGTCAAATGCAACAGGAATATAGTCAGCTGGGCCAACGCCCCTTCCCTGAGCAAGCCAGTTTACACTTGATACAATGCCATTTTTCACATCCACCCTTCCCCTCCTCGATCAACATGAAGTTATAATGCATATTGTGATGAGTCCGATTGAGTCGACTCAAATATGTTTTTGAGACGAGTCGAATCAATTTGTTAAAACTGCACTTGAGTCCAGAATTGAATAGACCATTTTTGTTTCTAAACAGCTCTTGAGTCGATGGTCGAGTCGATTCATTTTATTTTCAACAGCGCTTGAGTCAAGAGTCGTGTCATTTCTTTGGCTATTTAGTCAGACTTAAGTCGACTAAAACAAATGTGAGTCATTACAAGTCTGCCACACGTCTCACACACTACGCCACACATATAAATCTCACACAACGTGTCACAGGTCTCACTCATCCTGTGTCACACACTTCACACTCGCGCCGGCAGCCCGGACGTCCCCAGAAGCGTGTCGTCCCTTCCTGATTCGACGTCGGTCGTCCTGCTGTCCTTGCAGCTAGACGCGGACAGGCCGAGCACCAGGGAAGGAGGGACCATGCCGGCAGGCTGACCCGGGTTCGCTGTCAGCGGCACCTGGTGACCGCGGCACGGTTAGTCGGTACAGAAACACGGCAGGCGTCCGGCGCCAACGTGTTGAGTGTTACGGCACTACACGAACACGCCTCGCTTAGGATGCCACCTAAGCAAAATCGTCCACTCCCTTTATCCAGATAACTTGGTAGTTCCCATCTATTCTTTACTTTCCGCTATGTGGTCGGTTAACTATAATTGTACTCTCGTCTCTCGTGTGAATGTGCCTCGCGAATTTCGGATCCCCGAATCAAGCCTTGAATCTTGATAGCTGTGCCGGTTTCGATGATTCCCAGGTTGATCTTGTTTCCTGACCCAGGTGATTCTCTCATCGGCTTGCTCCCCACGGGGCTGGAGTTGTGCTGGCTGAGATCGTTCGTCGCTCGCCCGTACTGCCAGGTACTGCGGTTTGTGAGATCACGCAGACTATGCACACAATGAATAGCACAGAGGCGGCAATGTCGGGCTCCGAGTATAATACAGCGGCTTACCGTTGTCTGGACCTGTGTGGAAAATCATGGGCTCGAATCTCAGGACGTCTGGTCAGAATGTGGCTTCCCTGTACTTGCCGATAAGCGGTGGCAAAATGTATCAGTCTTGTCGCCACGAATTTCCCCTGGTATTGCAAATTAACTCTCACGCGACACCTCTGTAGAGTGCAGGATGATTGAGTGTGGCAGTGGTTCTGGTTTAGGAATTGGTAGGACGCGGCATCGCCGGGCTGATCTCCAGCCCTCGATGGCGAGGCCGCTGAGATTCAGACGGATCTATTGATGCTTCGCACCTCGATGGCGGAGGGTAGCCGAAGCCGACTGGCCGTACCCCTGGTTCTGAAGAAGCGCGATTCCGCGTCTCGATGGGCGAGACACGGAGTTCGAGTTAAGCTCGATGACTCGATGGCGAGACCACCCGCGGCCGCTCTCTCACACACCCCAAGTGAGAATAGAAATGGCTGGAGTCCAGGGACACTGAAAGGTTGATTTCATGCTTTCCCTCCGTAGTAGACGCCACCACTTCGTCAGCGGCAACTGCACTCGTCATTCTCCCTTGCCAACTTGTCCACGTCACTTCTCCTCGTCACTTTATCCCGTCACTTTCTCTCCAATACCGGATTTCCAATGGAGTGTTTTGAAGGCTTCCCACTGAGTCCACCACACGCTGAGCCGTGAGAACATGCGGATAGGAGTGAGGCCGGCGCATGGGAGCGCCCGGCCGAGATCACTCGCGCGGCGATTGTGTCGTTGGTTGTCCTGCGGCGCATTGGTTCACCGAGCGACCAATCAACAAGCCCGTAACCTCACCTCAGCCGAACCGGGCCTCGCCCCGGGCGAACACAGCGCACATGGCCGCACGTGGCCCGGCCGGCCACGCGGCCCGGCCGGCACCCGGCGGGCGCCGCTCAACGCCGACGGTCGCATCCAATGCCCTGATTTATGCTCACAACTTAAAGGGAATGGTTTCCATTAAACATAAGATTTTGAAGATTGAGATGGCCAAGTGTTGTTGAATTCCATTGAATTAAAGTATTTTGTAGAAGTTAAAACACCCACAGAGGTCTAATCGAAAGTAAATTTGACTTTGGTTTTGACATCTGCAAAAAATAAGGCCCTAGTGTATTAGGGACAGCCTCTTAAAGCCGATGTCGTCATCCCTTTTTATCAAATGTTGATGAAAGTATACTTGTTTTAAAACATTTGGCTATACATAGCCATACACTAGTCATATGCTGCGTGAAAGTTTTTTATATTTCCAAAATTCTTTCAATATGACGTCATCAGCCATACTCAAAACTTAGTTATCATGAAATTGAGCACTGTTTGTGAGAAAACAAATGTCGAAATCGTGGTTCGGCAGCAATTACTTTCATATTTTGCACCACAAGCGGAGTACATTGGACAACTTTCAGAGAAGTGAAACATTCCCTTTAACCCACGAGTAAAGATACAAGGGAGGGGCTACCCCCTCCCCCCAGTGAGTCGTGTTACAGAAAAAAACGACATAACTGCCGGATTAACCCGCGCCGGGCTGGGGGGTAGACTTTCTTCTAAGATTTTTCTAAAATAGCAGAAAACGGCTACCCGCAGCCTCGCCATTTTATCACAGCTGTTTGGGCATCAATTAACCACATAGTGCAAAATTATTGACCTCAGGTCATCTCAGGTCAGGTCACCAGGCCAGGACACGTGACCCCACTTCCAAAAATATTCCGGTTGTACCACAGCCATATATTTTGGCCGATTGGTTTGGAACTTACCGGATTTAATAAGGGCATAGGTGCTTACATTTGGTTTGTCTCAGATTTGTGTAGATTGGTGACCTAAGGTAGGGTCAGTTCTGTGACATCCCCATTATCAGTCAATGAGGAAATATTTAAATGCTTCCTTTTCTGACCATACGCATGATAGCAGCCCAATGCCTTCTGCATCATGTTATCATATACCATTCTTAAAGACCCAGGTGCAGTTTTTGTTAGGTGACCCCCACAGGGTCAGCCGAGGTTATCCGAAGTTACCAACACTTTTTTTGTTAACAGCTTTCGATACAATCAAGATATATAAGTGAAGCCGACACCAATGTAATTGTCTCGTCGAGGCACGTCTCTCAATGTGCAGCATGACCTAATTGGGTCACCACTTGACGTTGATCTGAGGTCAAATTGTTAAGTTACCCTAACATGGTGACCTTGAATATGATTCCAAGTGCCTTGACGAGACAAACGCAATGACTCCACAACTATTGTTTAATCATTAATTAAAAAATGCAAACATAGTTTTGGCAAAAAATGACCTTAAATGACCTCAGACCTCTGGAGCCTAAATTATTGACATGAGCTCGAATTCGAGGACACCTTAAACTTTAAATTTTTCCAAAACCTTTTCATTTTGATTTTTGATCTTCATAGTTCCTGAAATATATTTTCTTAGCAATGTCCTGAAACTTGAAAATTTTACCTTTTTGATGACCTCTGGTGACCTTAATACTGACCTGAGCCAACAAATATCGCAATAGTTTAACAAATTATTTTTGACGAGCTTTCGAAAGGTGTTTTCGGTTCTTGTCTGAGTCTCATAGAAGCCGAGTTTGAGGGGTTGACGTCGAAGCGCCCCCCCCCCGCCCCGGCACGGCAAAGGTGTCAACGAGCACCGACATGGCGAGGGCTAGTTGGAAGTTTTTTTTTGTGTGTGAGTGCAATAGATAAATAGATCAATGCTGTTAACCCTCCCCGGGTAGGGCAAGATCACTGCGTGTCCGGGACTCCGGGTAGGGGGGGGGGGGTACGAACCCCCCTTGGCGTTTCGCCCCTAATTGAGCTAGAGCTTCGATTCAAACACGACGTGTTGCTTGTGTCAAGAGAAAGCCATTAACACCATATTTTAAGGTCCTGGGTAAGTATAATACCTCTGAGGTCAATAATACCTCTGAGGTCATGTCAATGGCCAAAATCTCTCAAATCGTAAATGTGTGAAAATTGAATACTGATCGAGCCAAAATGGTGTAGGAACATCTTAGAATGCCTAATGCATGCCAAATTTTGAAAACGCGTCACGAAATGACCTACAAACTGCCAAATTCTAAGAAGGTCATGTCAGATCACCTGAGGTCAATTACCTCAGCTGACCTGTGAAAGCGCATGACCCCGGTGGAACATATAATTGTTGAAAATTGATTCCATATTTGAAATCAGCGTTACAAACTGTTCTAGAAAGGGCCAGAAGCCAAAAAAGTAATCCGAGGTCATCAGAGGTCAATGATCTCGGTTGACCTCAGAAAAGGTCAGTCGAGGTCACAATCTCAGCGGAAGCCACAACTGTCACCTGGAAACATCCTTGCATATGCTCCTGAACAACAAACACTCGGAAACTGCACATGTAGCAAGTATTGATACTACGGGACCCGAGTTGCGCCTGACATGAGCTTGAGAAACAGGTCATAGGTCACGGTTCATAAAAGTTAGAAGTTATTTTTTTAGAGTATGTGTCAAATTGTTCAAAGTAGGGTACTGAAAGTTTCATTGCGATCAGTTGATACCTACGTGAGTTATTTTGGAAAAACCGAGGGAGGTGGCATCCACCCCCACCCGGACGAGGGTTTAATTCCTCGCGGTAGCGCAGTCACAGGGTACAACATTGACGATAACTCAATGCCCCTTAACTTGGCATACCAGTAACCATCTCAGGAAAAAATCAACGTCAATCAAACTGTTAAGTTGTCTCGTTAAGTTAACATTATAATTTATGACATGCAGAACATTGTAATCAGAACTCAGATGATTCAGGGTGCGACACCATTGAACCCTTGCGCCAAGTTTTCTGAGCAGCTTTCAGTCATAAAATTAGGGAATGACGCGTGTTTTATCTTACGTTGTTGTAAGAAGGCGCTTAATGCCCGCTGTATGGATTAAAACGTTTCTATTTTCGCAAGGACATTGCACCATTTATCACAGGCTTTAGCTTTCTGGTCATGGGAATACCCCAAAAATTTCGCTTTCGCTGCGTCGGTTAACACGCGCTTGTCTAAAGTTATTTTATTGTTGTTTCTGTCAAATTCCCTTCTCCACTGACAATACATGTATTATACCCGGAGTGTAAGCCGGCACGATGAAGCTGCTATTAAATACACAGTTTTGATTGTGATTGATTAATGCTATACATATCCTCATACTCACGTTGATGGACATAGTCAGGATGTCGAACAACAGCAGCATTACCGATGTGGCATCCACAGGATGCTGGCTTATCTGTGGGAACAAACGGGCGTCCATTGGCAGCCAACAGACGATGATATATTCAGCTGCTCTATAGACAGGACACTTTGTGTTTTATTCGTTGTTATGAGGCACTGTAAGTATTATGAAGAAATTTGGCTTGATTATGTAATATGTGTTATTTTAGGAGATTTGCCACTTATATTTTATTGAAAATGCCATTATAATTGTTCAGTCTCTACAGTGACGCGTTGGCGGCATTGCATACCTGGTGGGTTGAAACCATTGGCAAATCGCATGTCCCAATGTCCCATTCATCTCACATCTAGCAAATAAGCTAAGCAAAGCAGTCAGTCACAGGTGTTAAATAAAACATACTGGATCATCAGGGCAATATCAATATTCAAGTGTGATGTCTCCGTGTGCGTGTGCGCGATGTGATGTGATGTGGTGTGGTGTGGTGTGGTGTGGTGTGATGTGATGTGATGTGATGTGGTGTGGTGTGGTGTGGTGTGGTGTGATGTGATGTGATGTGATGTGATGTGATGTGATGTGATGTGATGTGATGTGATGTGATGTTTTATGTATTTATTTATTTAGAACATACGAGCAACAGGAGCATGCTCCCAATACAAGCTCAAGTCAACAAATAATATCACCAGAGCGGCAGCGCACATACATAAACACATACCTATATAAATTCATTAAAAAAATACACAGATATACAAAATTGGAACAATGTTTTAAAACAATCAAGTGCTAAAGTGCTTAAGGATCGGATAAAAAACACATAACAGTTTTCAGATAAATATATAGTGTTAAGAACGATGATGCTTGATATGTTTAATAACTTGTGACCTAAACTGAACAGGCGTGCAGCTAAAAGGATCGGAGGAGTACGGACAGGAAGACATGTAGGCGTTGCAATTTTGGGCACACGACAAAACATGCCTCGTCTAACGGTCTCCTTCATGCCGGGTGGGACATAAAAGAGCGTGCCGGCCATCGCACGTGTCATTCTCGCCGACACATGCAGCGGAGAGCTCCCGAGCAAAAAGGCAGAGTCATTTTTTGCCAGGATAATTTTGGATGCGAAAAGGATGCCGTATTGCATCCTTCTTTTGGCGAGGCTTGGGATTTTTTAATAGTGCCAAAAATGTATCATAATTTAGAGTCTGTGATTGCCGGAAAGAAATGGATGCCAGCCAAATTAGAAACTTGTAATTAATTTTGTCCAGTCTTTCCAAGTGAGTTCAGAGTCCAGTCCAAGTCCAGTCTTTCCAAGTAACAACGCCGCACCAAATGATGCATCCATATTCTAGAATCGAGCGGATATTTGCCGAATAAGCTGCCAGGATCGGTTCCGGTTTCGGTTTAATCTTATTCTCGATCTCGCTCCCCCAAAAGGATGGCCAACCTGGAGCGACCTGATCATCAAACCTAACATCCTGTTTGCCCTACAAACGATTTTTTCGATGCAGTCTGCAAATGTTAGCTTACGATCCAGCCAAACACCGAGGTCCCTAATAGAAGAGACATTCTCTTCTCAAGAGCGTCACCTTTGATTTTCTATGTGTTTTCACCAGCTTTCTGTTCAATGTCATAGATCAGCCTGAAGCAGCAGGCAGCTTGGAGTCTTCCGGAGTGACAATAGTGTGGTCTAGTTTCACATCATCGGCGAAAAGGAGACAATTTGTCTCAATATTATCCGGAAGGTCATTGATAAATAGAGCAAACAGGATTGGCCAGATAATCCCTCCCTCTGGCGTCCCAGAGCGTACCGGTGTCCAATCAGAAAACTTCCGTTGACAATTACCCGCTGTTTTCGGTTACACAGGTAAGAAGATAGACAGTTGAAAGGAGCACTAGAAATTCGGTAGGAATTTTGAAGCATGTGAAGTAATAATTTGTGGTTTACGCTCTGAAAAGCCGAGAAATAGTCTGTGATGTGATGTGATGTGATGTAATGTGGTGTGATGTAATGTGGTGTGATATGATATGATGTGATTTGATGTGATGTGATGTGATATGATATTATGTGATGTGATGTGATGTGATGTGATATGATATGATGTGATGTGATGTGATATGATATGATATTATGTGATGTGATGTGATGTGATGTGATGTGATGTGATGTGATGTGATGATGTGATGTTATGTGATGTTATGTTATGTTATGTGATGTGATATGGTTTTCATGTGTGATCAAGTCACACAAGAAAAGTTGTTGAAAAGTCCTTTGAACAGGCTGACTGAGGTCATATCAATGCTTATGTTAAAGGCTGTGTTTATGATTTAGACATTTCCTGGACAATCATCTATTGTTGTGATTGTATTCATTGATGAGGTGATTCCAAGTACCTACCCAGTCCTGGACGATCATAGCGACGACGGCGACCAGATCGACGGTGGCGGTAGTAGATAGGGTACAGATGACTGGTATCAGTAGCCAGGGCCGCTTCTGCCGGCCACAGTCACACACCGACACTGTTCAGACACAATACTCTACAACAACGCTCCCTGCATCGCGGACGCTGAGTAAACAATACGAGACAATGCAGGGATAATGTATGCAATAAATGGCATTGGTAATTGCTTTTACAGACTGTTTTCAGCGATAATGGTCATAATTATTATTTACAGAAGCGCAAATTGTGCATACATTGGAGGGTCTCTGAGAACTACGAGCACCTAACCGTTTTCATTTCTCGGTATTAATGCGAGGCCCCTGAGGCTTTAAGAACAGCAGTGTCATACAGTGGGTCTCGTCTAAGTATAGTTTATGGTTTCAAAGTGGATAAATATCTTCGTAGAGGCCAAAGGACAGGATATTGTGTTCCGTTTTCGCTTTAGCCAAGTAAGAAGTCGGAACCATGTTGTGTATTCTACATCAATTTACGGAAAAATGCAACGCACAACAACGAAACTGACGTTCAAAGACGAGGTATAAGCACTGAGCAGGGGAATCGCCACCAGGAGGGGGAGGGCTGGCTCGCTTGGGCCCCCAGATTAGCAGGATTACAACATTAGCCCTATGGGAGTAGGGGCAAACACTTCAACTGCCCTCAAAATAACCTGGCTGCCCCCCGCCCCGCTCAAAATGTTGTGGCAACGCCCATGGGTATGTGCCTGTGTGCCCGTCACAACTCAAAAGGTTGATGTTATATAAGCCAATTGAAGAATACCACAAATATTGGGGCAATTCGACCCCCTAAATCGCTCACAAATGACGTTTTTCGGAGGGCTGAATCATCATGTTTTTACATCACACGATTACCTATGACCAATCGGGGGTCAGCACGTATAAATAAAAGTTATCAGCTTTGTATGTTATTTTAAAGCCTGAAATTGGACAATACCATCGTCTTTTTCATGAAAAAATCATGACAAAAGCTTCTAAAAATTGCGTTGCTGCGCGACATAAGACTTGTGCATTGTAAGGCACCAAACTTACAAACAGCGAGTCTAAAATATATCACGCTGAACCTTGCATATAAATGGAATGTCATGCTGCGCTTGCATAGCTCTGAGAGACGCAGTGCTATACTTTGAGCTTCAATAGGTCATGGCACTGAGGAGAGGCACAATCGCTGTCCCACAGAGCCACTGTATAATATCACATCAAGATGCTTTTGTTTGACAAAATAATTGAGCTGAAGGTGAATTACTGCAGCCGAGACGTGTTCCAAACTTTCTGAATTATGTTTAACTGCGCCATTGCTGAACTTGAGTATAAGTGAAACGCATTGGATTCTTTAACCCTCGCCAGTGCAGGGGGATGGGCAGTGTCATCCCCTTTGTTTCGAGAATTTTGCTCACGTAGCTATCAACTGATTGCGATTAAATTTGCAGTACCTTGTTTGTGAACAATTCGACACAAGCTCTAATAATTGAACTTTACTCCCAATTACCCGTGATCTTCGACCTGTTTCTCAAGGTCATGTCAGTTTCAAATGGCGTCCCGCAGTATCAATCCTTGTAACTTGTGCAGTTTTCTGAGTGTGTGTTGTTCAGACGCATATGCACAGGTGTTTCCAGGTGACAGCTGTGGTCTCCACTAAGATTGTGACCTTGATTGCCTTTTTCATAGGTCAGCCGAGGTCATTGACCTCTGATAACCTCAGATTTTTGGTTCTTGGCACTTTTTAGGACATTTTGTAACGCTGATTTAAAATAGAGGATTCATTTGACAAAATTGTACATTCTTCTGGGGTTATACGCTTCCACAAGTCAACCGAGATCACTGACCTCAGATGACCTGACATGACCTTTTTGGAATATGGTACTTTCCAGGACATTGTATGACGCTGATTTTAAATTTGGCTCCCATTAAGCATAATAAGATGCTCATTCAGATTTTAGCTCGACAAGTGCTAAATTTTACACATTTAAGATTTGATGACATCCGGGTCATTGACATGGCTTCAGAGATCACCTAACAACCCATGAACTTCAAATTGGGCGCCAATGACTTCCTCTCGTCACAAGCAATACACCCATTTTTTAATCGAAGCTCTAGCTCAACTAGGGACGAAACGCCAGGGGGTCGTACCCCCCTCCCCTCTGCACAGGTCAGCAGTGCTCGGCGGCTGGTAAGGGTGAGGGTGAAGGAGTAAAGATGTGAACGAATCGAAGCCTTCACAGAACTAATGGATTGGCTGGTTCAGTCACGGTGATCCTCTACTTGAATGTATCTTTTATGTTTTAATTAGTAGCTATGGAGTGGAGTTAATCAATCTAAGTGCATGGGTTTCACTTTCAGTTGATAAGTTAAACTACAGTTTCCTACTTACGGGAAGCGTAGATCACATAAATCTTGCCCTACCTCGAGATTCTGGGGAGTACTACAAGATTCAGGGATTAGTCCAGCGAAGAAAAGGCTGGAATGTTGGTCCCATAAGTTATTAATGTTGAACCAGGGTAACAAGTCATTTATGGGTAGTCCAACAGATTGTTCTGATTTCAGTTGCTTACTTCATTCATCAGACGGTAACAATCTGCTAAGTCAAAACATGATATTGAAAGCGTATTTGAACGTCCCTGACTTGTGATAATTACTATTTGCAGTCGAGTTTCAAGCTGACAAATAAGTGGCAATTCCATCAGACAATATATGGTTAGTTACGAGATAACCGGACAGTGCTCAAACGCGCTATCACTTTGGCAAGATGGTTCTGTTTCCGATTGTGCCTGAAATGAAGAGCGTTGTATAACATATCTTCCTCGCTCATCAAGAACCTCACTTGACAGCTTGTGCTCTCCTTTAGATGCGGAGCTCTCCTTTAGATGTTGGAAGCAAAGCTGGTGGCAAGCTTTGCTTCCAACATGTGGGCCAGGTGCCAAGAGAACCTGTTCGTCTCATTGCTTTATTGTCATTCAAAGTCCCTCATAATGAGCATTATAAGACTCAATTTTACAATCTTTAAGTCTTTCAATCTGTCAATTTTTAAGCATTTTAAGAACAAATTTGGATCAGGTATTCTGATTTATCACTTCGGTGACACAATGCACCGTCGCGTGATGTATTTACGGTGTCGTTCATGGAGTAGGCTGCACAGATCGGTCTGTTAGTTTTGGTAAAGCCATTGTGCTGGCACAAACAACTCGTCGGAATGTGCTTTCCATACATAAAGTTTTTCGCACATACTCGAGTCTCGACGAAATTAATAGTGACGCAAGGCGGTGTCTGTCTCACTTCATAATCTCAGACAGCCTCTTTTTTCGTTTGGCTGGTCAGCCAGTCCAAAGGGCGAACGGTCGCAGGGTGCAGGGAATGCCGATACAAAAATAACGAACACATCGAAAGACCAGATAGGGTGTCATCAATGCCTATAACAAAACAGGCGACATATTCAACAAACGCCCGGGCTGAAACGGACCAGATAGGGTGTCCTACAGGGAACTGTCGTCTTTTAAAAATATTCTTGAGACGCTTATGAGGATAGTTTAGATGAAGCGAATACAGATCGCTGTCATCGGTGGCTGATCATCGCTCAGCTCACTTAAATCATAGAGTAATGATGGATATTTTTAACGATCACATATTCTCTCCACGTATCATCAGTTTGCCGTATGAACTTCGAGGACATACCGTCAGTAGGTACAGCGCTAGCCCTTATATAGATGTGTTATGCATGCTGTACCTTCCTTACGCCAGCTCGCTTAAAGGAAAACAATCACATTTTATTTTTTAACAACCAATTCTATAGGCTTCGCTACGATAACAAATAATTGTAATTAACAATTTGAGAATAAATACAATATTTCCTTATTTAACTTTTGTAAGTTTTTACAAGATTAAAAGCAAGTACACATACTTCCTCTCGAAACTCATGAGCAGTTGTTTACCCCATCACTATTCTCATCACTTACAATAGGCGCGCCATATCTTGGCGCATAGGTGTTGTCTAATTTGTGGAACGCTGGACATGTCCCATAAACAATGGGAGCGACTGCGCGCAGGGCAGGAACTCTCTCTCTAGTCTTTTCCTGTGCCGGTTGACCCGCGCTCAATCCCCTGGGCGGGGTCGCTGAAACAGTCGCCCGGACACACACACACCCATAATAATCAACTCCTCGGAACAGGGTGAGAGTCTCCAGCACCATGAATCCCAAAGAGGATGCGGTGCTTGGCCCACAACCAATCCCTGAAACAAATCGCCGACACTAAAATAAGCACAGTGATTTTAGTGTCGTGTTATAACCATAAACCCATAAAAGACGTTGTTTGAAAACGCATAATGACTTTTTGATGTAATTTTCTTTTTTGTTATGATTTGTTATATGGGGGAATAAATGACTCTTTTCATGATAAATAAGGGCATAGTGTTGAATAATACTACAGAACATAACTTATTAAAAAAAAATCATGATCTTTAGCAAAATAAATGAATCTATTTTCCAAATTAAGGGGCCCACAGCCACTAAAAGGCCACCATCATTAGCTGCACATAAATCTGCAAATTGGCTACTGTATTCATTGAATAGCTGTTTGAGCTGACAATAGAGGGATCTACGGGCATTTAATCACAAACAAGCAAAAACGTAAAATATATTTTGTACCCATAACAAAGGCAAAAAAAAAATGTTCCGCAGCATATATATAGAAAGAGACGAAAATTACTGCACACACTCACGCGTCATTTTAAAGCGTGGGAACGCTCTACAAACTTTGAATTGCATGTATTTTTTTTTAAAGGGAAAGTTTGTATTGCAAAATGTGAGGAATTTCACAACATATTGGTGTCTCTTGTCGATTTCAAGTGATTAACTCCATTTTAGTTGGGAAAGGTGATTATCCCTTTAAGGCTTATCTACAACAATAGTTATTAAATTAATGGTCGTGCGTTCAGCAGCTTTACTTCAGCCTTAATTAAAGGTTAGTTCACTTGAAAAAAACGAGAAAAATTTTCAGAAATGATGAGAGAGCAAGAAAATAAGTATTCATATTACTCAAGACTCTATATATATATAATTCCATATTTACGCGGAAAAAGCAAATTAAATGTCAATTTATTTTGGTTAATCACATTTTTTTCCTCAAGTTAATGCGAATCAGCTGGTATATAAAATGCACGCAACGGTCATTGATTTTAGTAAGGGATCGTGTCGTATACATGGTGGTACTTGCCCAAGGTACTTGTTGAAGATGCCGGAAATACCTCTCCGCTTGAAAACCATCACTCTCTCTCTCCAAAATCTCTGCTTAATAATAATACTCCACTTTATATTTACTATGAAAGTTGTAGTGTCCTCCATGTTCGCTTCACTGTCCGTGCTTCTGGGGCGGCTGTCTGGAATTATGGTCACAAGGTCATGTTCGGGCGCTTGCGCCGCGTGCGCCAATCCAAACAGCGGGCACCGCGCGTACTTGGGCGAGGTTGGGGTTCGGTGAGTTGGGGAGGCGACATCAACCATTTTACGCGAGCCTGGAACGTTCAGCCAGCGCTGAACGCTACGCATAGGTCTTACAGAACGTTTTTATAAAAAATGTTTTATAGAAGATTTAACATCAAAATCACTATGCATAGCATTACCTGACAAGTTCATTCTTGCAATAAAAAAAAGAATGAGGTTACTGAAACAGTATGGTTTTTGTCCAAGCACTTACACTTTTCCCCAAGTCTTACGTCATTCTGTGCGTCATAATCATACGTCAGCTCAGCCAAAATCAGCAATCAGCGAATTGGAGTTACCGGGTATACCCGATCCGACTTTTTAGGACTGGAATATTAAATAATTAAGAGCGGTTTCTTGGAAAATGTCGAAAAGCGTCACAAGTCATTTCGAGCATTGCGCCACACTGGCTATCTCAAACCAACAACCAATGTTAAAGGTGAACTATTCCCTTAAAGAGTTACTCAAAAGATCTCCAATACATGCTGTGCCGCACAGCTCAGCAGTTTCTATTCCAGCCGATAGATGTCTCTCAAATCTGACGTCTGATGAATGCTGTGCCGCACAGCTTAGCAGTTTCTATTCCAGCCGATAGATGTCTCTCAAATCTGACGCCTGATGAATGCTGTGCCGCACAGCTCAGCAGTTTCTTTTCCAGCCGATAGACGTCTCTCAAATCTGACGCCTGATGAATGCTGTGCCGCACAACTCAGCAGTTTCTATTCCAGCCGATAGATGTCTCTCAAAGGTGAGTGACGCTGAATGCTGTGTAGGGCTAATCAGTCTCTCATACACATGTCAATTGCTAGTAAGTGCTTGTTGCCTCGCATGTTGCCTCGCAGGTCAAGTATTATATGGCATAGTATAGTGTTTGCAGTGTAGACCGAAGGCTAACACGAAACGATTACCAATCTGAGAAACTTAACCGGTCTGATATGAGTCAACTGTCTGGCCACGCCTACACAATTTTATCGCCTGTAAATGTGGCATCAAATTGCACCTACAATACGGAAGGTAGTATGTACTTGTGCAGCATACTGAACAGGGACGAGCACCATCAATATTTTCGGAGTCAACTCGCCTCTGACCTCTGACTCAAAAACGATTCGATCCCGATGTCGCATCGGGATTGAATTGTGCAAAGAAAAACTTGATTGACATGATAAGATTTTGACTAGGCATTATCATTTCAGCATATTTATATGAATTCAAATGCTAGGTAAATCCCAGATATCGATGATTTATTTGTTGCACATCGCCATTCCCCATATTTCGAGTGCGCGCACAATTTTTGCCTTTGAAAATAATAGAATGCTACGTTCCCTACGTTTGACTTCAATCCCAGCACTATGTCTCACCTGACACAATTCCAGCTCTATATCTCACCTGACACAATCCCAGCACCAGCATCACTGCAGAGGCGACTCCCAGTGTGGAGAGCACAATCATCACCACCAGCAGAGCTGCACGAGAAACAACAAAGAGTGATTTTCATTTGCACTTCAATTGCATTGCACTGTAGGCACCGCGTTTTTCATTGTTATTTTATGCCAGAGAAATTCTGAAACTGTAGAACAAAGTTCGCCATCAGTTGCTTTAGTGATGAATTACGTAGGCCGTAGTCTAACACTAAGTTCGTACATCAGTCCAATACCATCTCAGATCGGTGGTGGCAACTTTGCTGCTCGTGTTATCTTCGGTCGCTCAAAATATGACCATGTATCCGACCTGAGACAGAAGCTTGGCTGGATGAGCTCGACGAGCTTGTCCAATATCACACACTCCGCCTCTTGCATAAAGGTCCTGCTGAGATTGGTGAGCCTGAGTGCTGGCGAGCTGTGTTTCACACCAACCGTTCACTGTCGAGACGTAGCAACCAGCAGGACTCGCAACTACACGTCCCCTGCGTCTCGTATCAATGCGAAAACCGCTGCTTTCATCGACGGGGCACCCGTCCTGGTATTAACGCTCTGCCCTTGGAACTGACTCAACTGCCCGTTAGGAAGGTTCCAACCGAGCTGTTAGTAGGCATCTCATGACTCGGTGACTCTGTTGAAACTGTGTCGTTTATGTTGAGTTGTATGATTTGTCATTACCCATGTTTCGAATTTGTAATCTATTGACGCTGGGCATTATAGCCACGCCGCAAGTGTGGATCACCCAAAGAAGTAAATACAATTACAATACAATGTTCGACATTAGGAGTGCGCATTTCTCGGATCGTGCGGGCATATTTGTGAACAGTATCATGCATAGTGTAGGAAGCCTATGGGCCAGGGGGCAACTGCCCCCCAACATTTTCGGATTTTAACATTACGCCTATGGACGTTGCATGGCAAGAACCGACTTAAAAAAACATTTTGCCCCCCCCCCCAACTTCAAATGAGTTCCTACGCCCCTGCCCTGGTATCATGGCAAATTAAAGAAGAATGGACAAAAGGATATAATCGACATCTGGGGCTTACCCATCATTTTAATTCATATAAATATGCTGAAATTATCATGCTTAGTCAAAATCTTGTCATCAGTCAGATATACTCAAGCTGTTTGTGGTATAGCTAAACACCATTAAGACGCCTTAATCGGCAAAGTACGAGAGAACCCTACTGTAACCCTACTGCTGCGGTTCCAGGGCCCACTGCGCCCCACCAGAACTGCGCTTCTTCTGACCGTTGATTGGGCGAGAGCTGCAAGTCTTCTGACCACTGATTGGGCGAGGGGGTCACGTTATGGACAGCTAGTGTTTGGCGAGGACGCTAGTGAAACATAGCCATAGCGGCGCGTGAGGGAACTACGCTGCTGGCCGGGACTCGGCCAGCTGGCAGTCAGCAACTGTGCTGGGCGGCCGGTTTGTTAGCTTACGGGCCGGGCCGGGTCGGCCGCTTACATCTGATACAAAATCCGTATCTGATGAGGACTCGCTACTCGCTAGCGCTTCGCGCTCGCTCGTAACAAACTTTTGCACCCTGAAAGGAAGTTCTAAACGTAGGCTAATTTAGGATCAGCATCTTAGAGTCACAATTACCTGCCTTTCTTGCAGCGTGCGATGCGATGCAATGCACTCAAACCCCACATCCACCGTGACATGACAAGATGACTCTTTGCAGTGTGCACCCAGTCGCACTACAGCAGCTCCCTCTCACTTTATTCAGGGCAGCTGCGTTGCCACCCCAGCGGCTGCACCACAATACTCGAGCCAGTGACCTTGCGGTGACCCTAGTAACACTTCCATCGAGCCCAGTGGCACACTGCAGTGATTTGGTGTCACTGTCGGTGACAGCAGGGCGACCCTTGCTTCCCAGCGCACGACTGGCGGGTTGCCGGTGGCCACTTGGCCGACTCCACCGTCACCACCAGACGCGCGGGTCGAACCGACATCACTCATCACAGCCACAGCAGCGGCGCTCTAAGTTGTGTCTTCCACAAAACAAAGACATAACTCTTGTCATATCGCTTGGGACATACAGGATATGCCCGAACCGGGCTGTTGCTTTAATTTCCAGCGAATCGGTTTCTGTTTGTTGTGAGGTGTTAGAGCTAGTTTTTTAGTCATCCAACAAATTTATGTAATATGTGACAAGCCAGTTAGAATGTGTTTACATTTTGGTAACATAGGAACATTTGTTCTCAAATTGGACTATACATTTTAACTTTTGAATGTGCAAGTTGCAAGACGAGCAATTTAATAGAGAAGCGGTGTACGTTTCTAGAGTCGTGGTGATTCCCAGTTGTTGGAAACGTCTTTCGTCTAAGATATTATCTAAAAACCAAGTGTCTAAAGAGAGCATGGATGGATACCCCACACTTTCGATGCTCATGCTTAGGGCCAGCATGAAANGCCCGTGGGGACAGTTCAACGCGTTTTTCTTACCGTTGACTTCGGAGGATCTTTGCGTCTACTGGGGGGGAGGGATTTCAAGGCACTGCGGGGACAAATCCCTCCGTTAACATGTTAAAGTAGGCCCTGCTTTATGCATAGATGAAAAAAAGGATATGCAGTGTTGGGATCGTATTGGCCACCATTTTCTACATTTTTGATGAAGGCGATAAATGGAACCCTCTTTCTACCTTCCTGCAGGGACGCCAGAATGACCGTTCGTGATAGCAGAAAATGCTTTATTCAGTGACAGAATGATGCCCTGTAGGTGTGACAACGTTGCCCCATATTTATGGGCAATGGGCATGTTCTGTCGGATGATCATCACACATTGGGTCGACGATGGTGTCGAAACAACAGAGATACAACTTTTTGAACTCCAAAACGATTTAAAGCTAGTGCTGTGTTTGACAGTATCGGGAAGTATCAATCACCAACTCTTGAAAGTGTGCCCACCAGGGCCAATTTTTAAGAAGTGACAGAACGTGCCCGGTCTCCACTTATCTCGGCCACTGAAGCGATCTGTAAAAAACTATGCCGCAATCCAAACAGCAGTTACGGATATATCACCTCAGGCATTTTTGCGAGGTCATGTTACCCAATATTTGTGAGCCTATATAGTATATCCATAGGTGGAGAAATGTCAAAATGTCGGGGAGTGCTTTTCCACTGCCGACGGTCCAGCCTAAGTTGGAGCGACGGGGGGAGGAGGAGGGGGAGGAGGGGGAGGAGGGAAAGGGACGGCTGCTTAACCGTAGCAGCACCGTAAAATCATAGGGTGAAAGTGGCACAATAAGTGATACAAGCGTCAGAAGCGAGATGCATATAATACCTTATATTGAAATGGATGTTATGGTATTGCCTGGGGATAATAATTTATCTGCACAACGACCGTCATAAAATAAAAACACTACAAGTCGATCAGGGACGGGTCCAGGGGGCTGTTGGGGCTGAAGTTAGACTATATAAGTCCGTTAGACAACGGCGCCCTCGGGCACCGTGGCGCCGCTCTTGTTTTGCCGGCGTCGAATGCGTTGTAGCATTCTCGGGAGGCCGCCAGGGCGCCATCGCCATCCTTGAAAGCATTATGCTGCCCTCGGAAGCCATTATGCCGAGCCCAGAGCGCATTATGCTGCCCTCAGAAAGCATCGGAAAGCATATTTGACTCGTTTAATTTACATATTGGCGCCCATCTGGACCATGTCGCCCTTGTCACTGAGGAAATATGCTACCCTCGGGCAAGCGGTTTCTAGCCTAAGCGAATCCTGAATCCACGTCTGAAGTCAATGCAAGGGTCTTCAAGGGAATACACACAAAACAGCTTCTAACATGGGCGTTGGAACTCATTTGAAGTTTGGGGGTGGGGGATATTGGGAGTGGTAGGTGATGTTACCTTATTTAAAAAAGGAAATCCGAGATGGTTATGTTGTAGCTTTCGTCATTTCACGTGTTTTAACGTTTTTTATTTGCAATTTGCTTCATAACTATATTGTTTGCGACTTTTCAAACATTTAGCTATTTGCGACCAAAAATGCAATTTAGTGACGTCACTAAAATCGGTATATCTCAAAGTTGTTTCTACGCAACTGCTACTTTTTCATAGATGACGTAAAATTGGTGTACGCGAAGGTATATCAAGTTTCACGTCGATATCAGCATCGATATGGATATCGACATTCACGTCGATATCGAGATCAGCAACGTTCACATCGATGCTCTATCTGAGGCCCCTCACAGCCAGTGATGGATCCGAACGAGGACCCCACCGCCAGTGAGTACTCCATCTGAGGCCTCTACCAGCCAGTGAGTCTCTTCTGAGGCTCCTCACTCAGCCAGTGATGTGCTCCATCTGAGACCCCTCAACGAGCCAGTGATGTACTCCACTGGGCCTCCCGACTCAGCCTATGTGATGTGCTCTATCTTGAAGGCCCTGCACCAGCGCTAGTGATCGTCTCTATCTGAGGCCCTCCCAGCCAGTGATTCTCCATCTAGGACTCACCAGGCCAGTGATGTGCACTCTGAGGTCCCCTCACCAGCATGATTGTGCTCCATCTGAGACCCTCACCAGCCAATGTGTGCTCCATCTGCATGTTCCCTCAACCAGCCAGTGATGTGCTCCATCTAAGCCCTCACCACCATGATGTGCGTTCCCTCGAGACCCCTCACTCAGCCATTGATGTGCTCCATCTGAGGTCCTCACCAGCCAGTGATGTTCTCCATCTGAGGCCCCTCACCAGCCAGTGATGTGCTCCATCTAAGGCCCCTCACCAGCCAGTGATGTACTCCATCTAAGGCCCCTCACCAGCCAGTGATGTGGCTCCATCTGAGGCCCCTCACCAGCCAGTGATGTGCTCCATCTGAGACCCATCACCAGCCAGTGATGTTCTCCATCTGAGGCCCCTCACCAGCCAGTGATGTGCTCCATCTGAGACCCCTCACCAGCCAGTGATGTGCTCCATCTGAGACCCCTCACCAGCCAGTGATGTGCTCCATCTGAGGCCCCTCACCAGCCAGTGATGTGCTCTATCTAAGGCCCCTCACCAGCCAGTGATGTGCTCCATCTGAGGCCCCTCACCAGCCAGTGATGTTCTCCATCTGAGATCCATCATCAGCCTGAATGTCTCCATCTGAGGCCCGCTTACACCATCCAGTGTTGAGTCTCCCATTCTGAAGCCGCCTCACCAGGCCAGTGATGTGCTCCATTCTGAGGCCCCCACCATCCAGTGAGTGGCTCCATCTGAGTCCTTCACCAGCCAGTCGATGTTCTCCCAGCAACGTCACCTCTACTCTAGCCAGTGATTATTGCTCCATCTGAACCCCTCACCAGCGGCAGTGATTGTGCTTCGCAATCTGAGCGCCCCTCACATGCCAGCTACTAAGAGATCCCGCAACCAGCCAGAGTGAGTGTCTCCATCTGAGGCCCTTCACCGAGCCAGTGATGTTCTCAATCTGAGGCCCTACCACCAGTGATTTCGTCTCCATTCTGAGACCCTGACCAGCCAGTGATGTCGCTCCATCTGAGGCCCCTCACCAGCCAGTGATGTTCTCCATCTGAGGCCCCTCACCAGCCAGTGATGTGCTCCATCTAAGGTCCCTCACCAGCTAGTGATGCGAGGACTTCCGAAACAGCCATCGGCTCCTCACCTGCCAGGAGTGTGAGCATGTCCGTGACTGCCAGGTTGAACAGGTACATGTTGGTGGCCGTCTGCATGTACTGGTTGTTGGCGATCACCAGACAGGTGCTGACGTTGCCCACCATGCCGCACACGAAGATGAGCGAGTAGAAGATGGTCATGGGGATGACGGACGCCAGCGGCAGGTTCTTGGGGCCCAGGATCTCAGCCACGTTCAGGAGCTGGGAGGTGCCGTTGCCAGTGGCCATCACCTCCTCCATGGTGGTCTCTGGTCCTCAGACGGACCGGGGACGATCCAGCAACAGTGAAAACTGGTCTCCGCACGGTCCTGTGTGACGACACTACGCTGCCCCACCGAGAGGCTGCCGCAAGTCTCCTCAACTCACAGTCCGATCACAATCACAATCAAGGTCTATTCAATTTCGTCGCTAGTCTTTCTTTCGCCATTGCACTCAGCAACTTAACTGCAAATACAGCCCATGTTTAGCAATACGTTATCCTTGAATGTTCCCACTGATTCCCTGATACTCCTCTGAAGATCTACAGAGCGTTCTCCGACTGTTCACCGACTGTTCACCGACTGTTCACCGACCGTTCACCGAAACGTTCACGCTTGTTCACCGATGGCTATATGACGGCCTCCACCGATAATACCCCGGTCACCCACCGTCCGCTAGTCTGCAGTACCCCGGCCCGTGTATACCTGGCACTGAAGCACCACTGAGGAGGCCCCTGCTGCTGCGAGTCGGTTCCGGCGGCCGAGATGTCCCGCGCCGACACAACAGTGCGCCGCTATCGCCTCTGTTGTGCTCGGTCGGCTGTCGAGCGCGACGGCGCGGCAGCGCGCGCCAGAATTAGCCTGCTGCGTCGGCCAGGGTCGTCAGGGCCGGGCCGAGCCGGGGGTCGACCCGGGTCATCCCTGTGCCAGCGCCTGACCCCACACCTGTCGCACGGCAGCGCGGAGCGGCGGCTGCGGCGGCGGCGGCGGCGGCGGGCGGCGGGAGGAGCGAACTCGCCAATCCGGCGGCGGCGGCGGCGGCGACGGCGACGGACCGGACGACGCGCGACGACGACCGGGGGCGGAATGAGTGGACTGGGCGGGACCGAGCCCCCGCGCGCGCTTATAAACCGGGCCCTGTGAGCACTGAGGAGGTTGTGACGAACTGCGCGGCCACGATCCGGCAGCAGCGGCCTGCTAAGTTAGTTATGTCCATGAGTGATAACTGGTGACTGGCGAGTGCCATTGGCTGCTCCACGTCAATAGCTGGGCTCGTTATAGTGTTGACATTGACGCTGCCCAGAACTACTTGTATCCTGATGGATATATGAGGGAATGCTACGTCGCAAAGCCATAGTGTATTTCTAGAGGCATACAAAGAAACTGCCATCACTTTATTATTATTATTATTATTATTATTATTATTATACACTGGTATTATTCGCAGACGTTTTCGAAGTGTAATGACTGCTACTACTTACTGCGGAGGATCATATATAGTAACATATGTGGTAAGTGGCTGGGCACCTTATGCGGCGCCAGCGCGGCTCGGGAAAACCCGTGGCTGTTGGTCTGGGATTATCTAGCCACTCTGGTGTCCGCGTGTCGGTGACAACTATGTCAGTTGGACAATTGTATGGTGGCACTTTGGCCGGTCTCGGAGAATTTGTTCATAGTAGATGACTATCGCCCTTGGTTGTGTGATATGTCGTCCGTAACTCATGAGGCTGAGTATTTTCGCTGATGATGAATTATTCGATAGTGGACATTGGACGTCAAATGTTAGCGGATAGTAGATTTCTTGGTGTCACAGATCAGGCTGCGAGAGCGAAGAGAATGTTGATTTGTTGCAGTTCATACTTGGTGGTTACTGGAAGATGTAGAGAGCTTGTGATTATTGAAATGTCGTTCAGGAAATTTATAATATTCGTGTGAATAGTGTATGTTGCAATGATGTGTTACTGGGTCACAAAGAATGTGGCGTGGTCGTAAATGTTTTACGATGCAGGTTTGGAAGTCGGTGTGATCGGACTATGTGATAGACTAGCGGCCAAATTGTGTGTGATTGTTTGGGCCGGATTATGTGTCCGATAACAGTGATTGAGAAAACAGGGCAGAATTAGTAGGCGGTTTGTGATGTGATGTTGTGACCTGCAATGTTGGGTGTGATTGTTTTGATTCTTGTCATGGGTTGCTGAGAGGAGGCATTTGTTGGCCGTTAGTCCTTCAATTAACAATACGCATTTGTACGTCATTTTGTCACTTCCTCTTGATAGGCCTGTCGGGAAGTCGATCTATCATGCGGGGCTGCGCATCCGGCGACGTGTTGCTCGCGCGTATGTATGTTGCATGGACTAGTACCCGGCTATAACGCTACTCGTTGGTGACTTCTTGGGTATTTCTTCGAACATTCACTATTCGTGGGATTAAATGCGGGCTTGAAATAATCGGTCATATTGGTTAGTCCTCCCTTTTTCTTTTTACCACACACACACCCACCCCCAGACTTGAACACACCTGCAAATATAACTACATAAATGATGCAATACTGGAAGGATTCAGGTCTTTTTCATCTTCATAGTTTATAAATCTACATAGGAGGTACAGTGCTATTAGTATCTTCCCTTTTTTAGTCTTCTAAAAAAACAAACATCACTATAAGAGATGGATTTGAGGGAACATGTGTTACCATATCCGAGCCAATAAGTAAAAGATTAGCGGCGACGACACATCATCGATGTATTAATCACCAGACATCTGCTCGCACTGGCAAATACACATAGTGTTAAAAAGAACTTACAAGTCACTAAGCTCGCTGCACTACCATGAGACATATTTGTGGATCGTCGGCGTTAACACAACATACTGCCTCGCTTATATACTATTTAAAGTAATAACACTACATATACGTTAGATGAATGCTTAATACTACCAGAGGTAACTATTCAAGTATATACAATATATGTACAATTAGAGGAGTATATCAGACCGACTGTAATAGAGACTGATTACTCCCTTTTTCAATGCCCTGAAAAAAACACCTCTGTCGTCCAATAGTTATGGTATCTCATTAGCAACAACTAATTTGAGCTTGTTTTAATCACACTGAATATAATTTGTAATAATTTGTAATCAATACTTGATGCAGTTAGCCATAAAGAACGCATCTCAGTAATATCGCCAAATGTCGCCGAAAATGCATAAAAAATATGATCCTGGAGACGCCGTTGTTAAGGATAATAACTCAATTTTCCACCACCAAATGCGAAAATAAATTTAAGAAAAAGTCCGAAAGTTTAATGGGTCTGCTCCCGATGATTCCGGATATATTCACGAAAAACCTGAGTGGTGGCCGAAGAACAGACTAATAGGGTTAAAGTGAACGTTTCATCTTTGTATTGCTTTCTATCTGAGAGAGCCGTTATTGAAAAGCATAAATTATTGAAGAAAAAAACTTTGGCCGTTATTGAAAAGTATAGATTACTAAAATCGTTATTCCCAAATCTTAAACGTTTTTAAGCAAATTGAATTTCTAATTTACAAAGTGCGTCTATGCTAGTGCCGCCGCTGATTAACTGACAGAGACTTCAAGATTGTTGGTCCTGGGAGAAAATCGGCTTGTATTTCTCGAACATTGACTGGTTTGCCTGCTGAGAGTGCGATAATAAAAGATTTGTTTCGATTCAAGTCCCAGAATATTGTCTACAAAGATTGTGCATATTCTCTATAGCTTTCTAAAGCTCAATAATGACGTAATTGTCAAAATTAAACATATCAAGTCAAGCAACATTTCGAAAAACCGATATCACCATCGCACTGTGGGCGAGAGCGGCCTTTTAGCGCGACACGGCGCTTCTGCTTCAATTTACGGAATCGGTTTGAACATGTAGCATATCAATCGATAACTGATGAATCAGGGAGCTAAAAAATATGCACTTTATCTTGTTTGGGCTTAACCCTATTTCCTGCAGGCGGCTAGAATTACGTTATCCTGCGATTCTCCCCCCCCCAGAGATCTCGAGAACTGCTTGGCTGATTTTAATGGGACGAACACCATTCGATTGGTCATGACAAGATCTTTATTTTTGGACCCCGATTTTTTTTTGTTAAAAAATGGGGAGCAAGGGGCCAAAAATACGAATTTTTCAGGTGTTTTTTGAATGGTCATTGCGGCCATGTGCTTGAACCGATTTGCATGTCCAAAACATTTTTGAGCTTCCAATGTACTGGTATTCAATATATGAAAAGGAAAAGTACCAAAAGGAAAAATTAATAGGCGGATTCAGGAGGGCCTCGGCTAAGGAATTTCACTGAGGGGCAATTCGAGAAAAAATTCAAGGCGTTAGCGCCAGGAAACGTAGCGATTTTTGACAGTGGTAGAATCAATATTTGCTCCTCAGGCCAAAGTGTTTCACCGATGGGGGATAGGGGTCGGATCTCAGCAAATATCACATTTTATCTAGCGGTAAATTGTTTTCTCGGGGAGGGGGGAACATGGCACCAAGTGACATGGCACCACCACCCAAGCTTTAGCTTCGTCCCTCCTGGTAACCCTTACAGTATTAACAACTAACATGCATACCTGTATGAATTGCATGTTAAAGGGAGTGTGCCCGCTACTCACATTGGTCATGTGGAGTTGTTGAACACTAGTCTGTAAACATATTTTTTGAATTTAAGCCACTGTACGTCATTCCCCAGAATCCTTTAGTTGCTGAGATATTTTCAAAGTCGCCATCCACATTTCTGGCAGAATATTAATTATCAATAGCGCCAGAGAGCATTTCGCACTAGAAGCCATTGCTCTTAAATCACAACGTAGCGATATAATGTTAGCTCTGCCAGTGCGCAGTATAGGTAACAATTTTCCTACTCGGTTTATAGTGACGATCGTTTTTGAGTTTTGAAACAAAACAAAGCAAAATAGAAAATTAAGTAAAAATGTCAACTAAAATGGGCTCCAGACGTGAATTTATCGTAACCAATAATCAAAAGCATAGCTTCTTACCGTAATAAAAAAGTATATTACATTTCAAAAAGGTAGGCACACTCCCTTTAAGTGTTGATAATGACAAAAATAGACACCTAAGTGTAACACAGAAAATATTTAATAGTATAATAGCCGTTTTTCACGATGGTTATTTGGTTGCGAATGTTTTAAAAACACTTTAAAATGTTTTAAAAGGATTTAGTAGTAGGCCGCGTTTCACGATGGACTAATTGGCGAAAAAAAAAATGTTTTAACCTCGCCTACGCCCATACGGTGAGGGTTTAAAAGATTTATTTCGCAAATTAGCCCACGTGAAACAGCTGACCACTGAAACATTTAAAACATTTTTAAAATGTTTTAAAATATTTCGCGCAAAATAAGCCATCGTGAAAACGACTAATAATACAATAACGAAGCTAAATAAAATGCTCAATATAAACACGCCCATCATCGAAGGTCCACAACTGTGATGTCGATTTTTGAAATCGATTGGGGAACCGAACAGAAACGAAGCAAAGGGATCCACCGGCGCCACAGCTTTACCAGTACAACTAAATTAGTCAAACATTAATACATTTTCTGAATGAAGTTCTAAGCGGCTTTACCAGAGATAATTTGCTTTTTAAGCAGTTCTTAACTCGGGCTGTGCAAAAGCTTAGTCGTGCCAGGGGAAGCATCTGACACCGCCCTCACAAAAAATGTATCAAATTGAAATTAGGTAGAATTCACAAATACTGTTAGAAACCTCGTCTAAATTCATGTCAAAAATGCCACTTTGCTCAGCCAAACACTGTGGCTGTGGTTCGACAATAAACCTCTTTGGAGGTAGAGGCAATTTACGTGACATGGTAAATCGACTGAGATGACCCTAGTAAAAAAGTAAGACAATTATTGAGGAAAAATAGGGGTGTCTCAACCCAGCCTCCAATTGTAATCGATCGTGTCGGCAAAATCCTGGCACTCAGCTCAAAATTAATTCGTCGGATGTGCGATGAAGTGGGCTATTCAATCGAATTATGACTGTAGGGCCGAGGGAACCTTTGGAAGGCGGAGGGCCACCACAGAAGAGACAAAGAGCTAAGACTTTACGAAGGAGAGAAATATTGCTTCGCCGATATTCCCCCGGTCTCGTCGTGTGATGTTATTCAAGTTTTTGTAGGTATCCTACAAGCTACGGAATTTCCAGGAACACGTGATTTTCCATGGTCACCCGGCGAAACCACGGTATATATGGTCAGAAACCTTGATCTACGGCAAGAAGGAAGAATCGCCAAACTGCCAAAAAATGTCTGTACAAATCTCCCAAAAAATATTAAACATAAAACAACTCTCGGGGTTTGCTTCTAATGATAAGAATAGGTTAAAATAATTATTTTTTATTTCGTTAAGGTTTCTTGGCGTTAGTAACTTTTGAAGAGCTTGCATAATTTTCCTGAATGTTAGGCGGTTTGTGGGCTTTGGCCTCATGAACCCCTGTGGATCAAGCCATTGGTCAAAGACATTAACCCGCGCCCCACTGGCCTCTTGCATTCCTTCGCCCGACTTGGGGGGGGTGTTTGAACAACCCCCTCTAACTCGGCTCCTACGGCACTTACACCAAACCAAAAAACACTGTTTAGACCGTTATCACAAATCATTTCGAAACTATTTCAGACTTTTTTCGCCTCACGTCAAAACTCAGTCCATCAGAGGTCATCAAAGGTCAATTTTCCAATTTAGGAATCGCTCCAGAAAACCCCCAAAATATCTCGGAAACTATTGTATCTAGAAACAAACGTTCAATAAAAACAATCGCTACCATTGGAAAATTTGCAACGCATTTAGTCCCAATTGACCTCAGGTCAAATAGTTTAGGCTCTAAGAGGTCATTAAAGTCCAAAATGTAATTTGTCAAAAAAATATTTTCGCCAAATAACTTCTTAGCCTAACAAAAATAACGTGATACTGTTTACGCCATCGTGTTTGTCTTGTCAAGGCGCTTTGAAATATGTACAATTTTATCATGTTAGTCAACTAAAAAAAATGACCTCAGGTCAAGGTCAAGTGGTGACCCAAGTAGGTCATGTTGCATATCAGGAGATGTGTCTTGACGGACACAAACACCATGGTGAAAGCTACACTTCTCTATCTCATATGTTTAGAGTTATGGAACGAAAAGGTCGTGGTTTGACCTCGGGATGACCTTAGAATGATCCCTAGGCTCTGCAGCAAAAACCTGCACTTGGAGCATACATAATATCCTATTTATAACATTGTCTAGAATGAAATGGACTGACTGTCGTCGAAAAAAGAAAGCATTTGAAATATTTATTATCCATTGACTTATAATGGGGAAGGTCACAAAAATTGACCCGCCTCAGTCACCGATATCCAAATTCCGAGTACATTTTGTAGATGCTGATGACTTGATTGTATTCCTAAAAGTTTGATATCGATGCGTTAGAAACTGTGTCATGCACGACCGCAAACTGTTTGTATAGATGGGTCACTTGACCTGACCTGGTGACCTGACCTAACCCGATACGAAACTTGAATTTTCGCAAAATGTGCGGAAAAGGTCAATAATTAGTTATGCCAAATTTGGCGACGCTACACACCGCCGTTTTTTTGTTATCTTGAAAAACAGGAGGGGGTGTTCAAACACCCCCTCCAGTGGGGCGCGGGTTAAGGGAGCTGAAAGCATCTTTTGGGGGCAAAACTTAACATATGGAGGCGCCGAGGGCCACCCCAAACGTATGTAAATCGACACCTGTGCTTCACGCAAACTTCGAAATGACGCGACAAGGGGCGAGTATCCGTAATGAAGATCTCAAAGCTACGCTAGGTAGCTGTAAACGGCGTATTATTGTTTAAAGTTGAAAAGTTGCTTCAGTGACGTTTTGATTTACTTAAAAGACCGTACAATGGTATGTTACCTACCAATTTGTATCCCACTAGGGTGCAAAATTTGGTCACTGGGGAGGGAGCCAGCAGTCACCGTGGGGGAATTTTGCTCCCCCCATTAACATGCTCTCCGCGGCTATGCAGTAGAATAAAAAAGCGTCCGGTGACTAAAGGAATTTTGCATATAGGCTATCGATGCATTGTACCTATATACAATTATTATTTTGGCATATAGGCTATCCGAGATGCATTGTACGCTATATACAATATTATGCCCGATCGAGTGTCGCGAATTATTAGTTGCCCTCGTGGGCAACATCCAGTTTCCCACCTGGGAGAGGCTAATATGCCTTACACTGGGGGGGCAAATATGCCCCCTTTCCAAGTTAACATGTTATCCGAGGTCCCTAGGATTCCAGGAGATGTAAATGGGGGAGGGGTTTCGTAATAAAAATGGATATCACCTTTTCGTAATTGGAGCGGAATTAGGTAATAACGTCACATCGGGACTTTTATCAGTCGAGACAAAATTTGGCTCATTTAATTTGAATATCATTGTTCGCTTGTACATGGTCGGATTATAGATAAGACATCGAGAGTGAGGAATCCATGTGACCGGCGTTAAGCTCGACTTTAATCAATCTTGGGTACTAAATGAAGTTAGACCTTATTGTGGACGGAGAGATATTTTCGGCACTCCCAATTTTAATAGTACTGAAATTTGTAGAGCGTCCTCCTGCTTACACCCAAAATGTGTACAATCCCAAGTATATATATATATATATATATATATATATATATATATATATATATATAGCAGTTACGTTAAACACCCGTCTCCCCACTAAAATCCCTTTTTGTTTGGCCAGGGCTATCGCGTATGGTATGGCTAAAATGCAGACAAATGACATGTCTACCAATTCGTCATGCTCTGCACGTCAAGGTCTCACAAAATTCAAAGTCATTAGATGGTTGAATTGGTTGCACGGCTGCATCAAAGCCAAGCGCTTCCAGTGTTGGCACTAAGGTGCACTTGCGCTTGCGCCTCATGCGCAGAATCGCCCCTCGCGACAGGTGAGCTGAGCACTGCGCGCCGCCGACCCGGCTTACAGACCGGGCTCTCGGCCAGTCACGAACAAACGGTGCAATGCATGTTGAAAACACTAGCTCTGTCCAATAGGCCAGTTCTTCAAAGAGATCGTGACAAATTTCCAGCCACCTCCGATTGCTGCAAATAGGATATTTGGACAATTGCATGCACCATATTTGTCAAACGTAGCCTCTGACCGGGACTGGGCGCCGGCACAGCTCGGCCACTTCGAGTCTGTACAGTTACACCATGTGACGTCAGAGTCCAGGGTGCGGTCGCCGCCGGCCGGCTGGCCGGTCAGGGTCAGGTCATGACCGGCGGCGGTGGCGCTGTGGCCTCTGACGTCACATGATGTACAGACTCGAAGTGGCCGAGCTGTGCCGGCGCCCAGTCCCGGTCAGAGGCTACGTTTGTAAAAAAAAGTGCATGCAATTGTCCAATGATGGTGCATGCAATCGGCCAAGGACGCAGGAACCAGGGGGCAGCGGGGGCAGCGCCCCCCCAACTTTTTTCGAGCAGGAGCGTCGCCCCCCAACTTTTCTGAGGATCTATTTCTTCTGTTTACAGTTTTTTAATTTCCCCCCCTTTCCTTCGGGTATTAGGGAGGTTTACAATTTCGTGAAGGTATTTTATTAATATATAAGGAAGGTTCGGTTGAAAAGTAATCAACAGTCACCAATTGTGAAGATAAAAAGTACTTGTCATTATCTAAATGGATTGCAATTTATAGGTATACCTAGGATCTAGTTATGAGTGTGGGCTTTGGCTATCTATCGAATTCTGAGGCCGTTTAAGAATTTTAAGGATAGTTAAACAAATTAGTGAAAAATCCGAAAATTTGGGTTAGGATATTAAGCAGCCGTAGACGTCCAACACATGTAGTTCCAACGATCCCAACCATATCGAAACTTTAATGACGTCAGGCAATTTTAGCGTTTTACACTTCGTGATTACAGTTGCGATTGCAATGACGATGCTGATTTTTGCCTCCTATGCATGTTTCTCGATTTTGTTTAAATATCTTCACACACAAATTGTGTCAATTTGAACATAAAAGCAATTTGTATTTTTAGGTGTTAAAACCTCAAAGTTTTACAAATCTGATAAAGCTATTATAAAAAAAATTCTTTCCTTTCACGTTTTCTGCTGGCCACTGACTTGAATACTCGATTTAATTATTTTTCAATTGTCTATTGTTTTTTCCACGAGGATTATCACGCCCGTAAATATTCACGACATTATACAAATGTGTTTCCATAAATCTTGATAATAAGTCCTAAAATCCTTGTAACCACCTAAGCCATAACAAATTTTAAGGCGGAGCTCTTTGATATGGGTGCCCCCTTAAAAATTAAAAGGGCACGGTGCCCCGGTGTTCGCCCCCGTTCCCGCCGCCTATGCATTATGGGGATTACCGCAAGATAGCTAGCCCAATTTCCTTCTGATCATGTTATCATCGGCCAATTTCCTGAAGATCCAGGTTTGCAATTGTTAGGTGATCTCTGCAGGTCAGCCGAGGTCATACCGAGGTCACCACAATGTTTTTCATTAACTCTCGATAAAATCCAGTTAAAATAAGTAAACCGCCACCAATGTGTTACAAATCATACAAATCGGTATATGGGAGACGTGTCTCGGACGAGACACGCTCTCTCAATTTGCAACATTACCTATTTGGGTTACCACTAGACCTTGGACCTGAGGTCAATTTCTAAGTTGACAGTAACCTGGTCATCGTTGAATACGATTTGAAGCGCCTTTTAAGCCGACCAACACCGATGGGCACCAAAATTATTGCCTTATCTTTATTAGGTAAAAAGATTACCAGCTGAAAAAAAACTTGATTTTGGCAAAAAATACCTATTTGACCTTTGATGGTCTCAAGCCAGCCTAAAACTGCTGACCTGAATAAAATTGGAGGAACACGTTGACGATTTGCATTTTGCAAGAGCTTTGAATCGGCTTTCCGTTTGTGCCAGAGCTATCATAGTTCGCGAGATATTTGGGGGAATTCTGGAAGCAAATAAGCCCTGAAAGTTGAAATCTGACCTTTGATGACCTCTTGGCTGACCTCAATATTGACACGTTTAAAGAAATGACCGCATTAGTTTCAAATACTTTTTGACGAGCTTTCTGAATGGTGTTCAACTTCCCCGGCACGGCGGAAGGTGTGGCCGAGCACCGGCACGGCGCGGGTTAAAGGAAATAGTTCACCTTCAACATGTGCTTTGAACTGAGATTTGCCTGAGATTTGTTGAAAAACCCCTCACTGCAAGTTTTCTGGGCTGAAAGGGCTCTCCAGCCGAATATATTTGACTTTTTTTCGAAGGAATGTAGGCCTCACGCACCTGAGTAGAGACTGTTGTGAGCCTCCCGCACACTGGGCAGAGGCTATACAGTAATCTTACGCGACATATACATTCAAATCTGATTGACTGAGCCCACGTTTGGACGTTGCGGAGAGTTAGTTACGCATATAGTTTTTGGATAATTTAATAAAGTACGTCCTTTCTGTTTTTCCTGAAATCGGCGCGAATGTACGGCTATTTTTGACATGAAAAGAAGTTGTATTCAAAATATAGTCAAATCTGTTGTTTGAAAAAATTCCAAGGTGAACTATTTCCTTGTAAACGCTATTAAGCCAGTCCAAAAAAATCGATAACTTATGATTCGTGTATCCGCCCTCGTAAGTATAATTATTATACTTGTATTTAAGTATCAGGCTTAAGACTCATTATGATGGATGATCTTTAAATCAGATCAGTCATCCGAGGTCACGTGAGGCTCAACTGCTGATTACGGCGTTCATTAGGCGTTTGCACTACATGTTTTATTTTTCTATTTTTTGAACGTCTAGAGCTGTGAAAAAAGTTAAGCGATATTAGTTTCAAATAACTTCAAAGTATAAGGCAAAACCGCAAATGCATTTTATACCACGTTGGGTAATGCCGTCAAAGTGGTCGATTTCGGTCTTAGGAAGGTCATAATTGTCAGTCAGTTTTAATGGTATCAACTTCAAATTTTGCACACGTCAAATCTTGTAATGTTTCGTCATATTTCGTTATCTGACATGTTTCTATGATATATATTCATGTGTTAGCATCTGACAATTTCGGAAAATGCGGAAAAATTTTGGAAAAATTTCTAATTTTTCATCATAAATTTTTCAAAAAATCCGGGTTATTGCAGTGATGATAACAGGTCTATTGTCAGTTCAAATTAACGGTATCAAAATACCTGTTAGTGATCGAGATAGTGGCGTAAATAGGTAATACCTGCAACCAAATAAGTGACTAGTATGTAGTTCAAATCGGGCAGGAATTCGAAGTGAGGCAGGCGATTTCCGGCTGAGTTGGCAGGCTAAAATCCTGCCCCCCCCCCCCCAACTTGAACATACTTCCTGCGTCCTTGTACAATCCCATCAGTATCAGATCGCTGCATAATATCATGTTCAGCATGAAAAACTCTCCAGCACGTGGCGATGACGGAATTTGCATCCGCATCTTAAAACTTGCGTTTAATGCCATTGGCCATACACTGCTCCACATTATCAACCTAAGTGTATCACCACCTCCGAAATTCCCGACCTCTGGAAGCACTCACTTGTCCACCCGATTTATAAATCGGGCGATCCTTCAGACCCATCGAACTTCCGTCCCATCTTTATACTTCCGGATAACTAACGTTATCTTTCGTTAACTCCCGTAACGTTCTCTATATACTCTGCATAATCGTGTTGGCTGTTAATCGGCCGCCCGCCTCTCTCCTCGCGTCCTTTTCCGGTTACAGACGCGGAAACAGAGAGACGAACGACGTGGGAAGGAAAAAAAATATCTGCGTGGTGTCTCCAGGAGCGTGCACGCGTCGTCCGACGCACTTAGCTCACACACACAGACTGCGAGGCAGGCAGGCGCCACGCATGCGCGGGCCGCGGGTGACGTCATGCTTCGCACGCAGGTAGGCGTGCTCCCACGCACAGGCCTGCTGGTGACGTCATGCTTCGCAGGCATGTATGCGTTACCGTTAACGGCCATTTATTTCTAAGATAGTGAAGCGGGCGGTCCAACGCCAGCTCTACTTCTACCTTTCCGCCAACCACCTTCTCCTCCCCCCACCACACGGGTTTCGTCCGCGGAATTCCACGGAGACGGCTCTCACTTGCATCACTGATGAAATATTTTCGGCTTTTGACACCGGCAAAATCTCACTTCTTTATCTCATAGATTTGAGCAATTTTTTGATGTCATTAACCACGAAAAACTTATCAACAAGCTCCAGACTCTCGGCATAAGTACATCTTGGTTTCAAAATTACTTAAATGGTCATAATCAGAGTGTTAGCTACACCGGTTCAGACGGAACACTCAAAATCTCCTCACCACGTGCTATCAATCAGGGAGCATTCCAAGGTTCGTCCCCCGGGTCCCGGCCCTATCCTCTTTTGCGCTTTTGCCAATGACCTGAGTCTCTACGCAGCCGCAGAGCAGTACGCTGATGACACTCAGGTCCTAGTCTCAGAACCTAAATCCTGCCTGCCAGCGCTTATCGCTCGCATGGAGTCAGCTCTCTCTTCTCTTGACGGCTATTTTCACAGCAATGGCCTCGAAGTCAATGTAACAAAATTCGAGCTTCTCACACTCGGTACCAGACAAAATTTGCGCTCACTTCCGTCCTTTACGGTTAACTTCCGCGGCACTTCCCTGACCCCCACTACTGAAGTAAGAAACTTTGGAGTTATCTTTGATCAGCATCTCTCATGGGACGCTCATGTGACTGCCCTCTGAGTATAGTCAGTTTATTAAAGGACTTCCATTAAACATTGGCTATTCTGTCCTCACGTCATGAACATTGCAATACTGGCCTTACATACATATTTAAAAAAAAAAATGTTCCCTTAGTGGCCAACTATACCTACACACACACACACACACACACACACAAACACAACACACACACACACACCACACACACACACACACACCACAATTACATGCGATCATTTACGCGCGTTTCCAGCACTAACAGCTCTAAAAGGAAGTTGCGTCTTCCACGCTCCGTTCCTGACTTTCGGGGAGTTTCCAGTTGGCCCCGGACATGTTCCCACGGGTGGTTCCTAAACCGACACCTCGACGACTCCGCACGATATCGGCTAGCGCCGGCGGTGCGTCAGGCGACATCACGTTTGCGTATCAGGGCTCTATCCGCCCTCCTCCAACATCCGGTTCAAACCGTTCCCACCAAGCGACTCCAGGCAGGAGTGGACATGCTTACGCCGGCGACAGTCGGTGACTATTCGCGCTCCAAATTTACAGCTTTTGCACCGGTGACGCAGTGTGCTAGAGCAACCGCCCCATACAGTCAGACAGTTAGTAATGCACATGGGGGAAACACGAGTGCCTCGAATCAGTACTTTCTTGGTTTCGAGAGGTATCCTGTGTATCAATTTAGACCCAAAACGACGAGAACATAGAAAAACAGCGACGGGTAACCTTGAGAGTTTGCTTTCCCATGACAGGCCGAGTCAATGTATTACGCCGATAATTTTCGCGTGCGGGGAGGTTCTATCTTCCAGCGTCACCAATTTTATCTTCAGGGATCACATTCTTTTTCTGGCTTTGGTTGACGAACAGCAGCTCTTTTTGCTAGGATTAATTTTTAAGTCGGATTTGGGTAAACCAGAGAAGAGCGAACCTCAAGTGTACTTTCCACACGCTGCTTTTTTAGAGATGCCAAATTCTCGACCACGTCCAGAATCTAAAGAACTGTACGTCGTCGGCGGTACGTCCCTGCTTGCCAAAGGGTAAATGTGATGCTAGGTCGTTAGTTAAATCATTAAAAACAGCTTTGGTCCTAATAAAGACCCTGTATCACCCCATGAGGTCACCAGGCAGCCCCGACGCCGCTGCCTGGATGCGCTAGAAACCTATTTTCTCTACCAATCTCGAACCAATGCCTGTCCACGCCATGCCATCCCAACTTGTCCAACAAACGTACATGCTCTACAGTGTCAAAAGCACGGGTCAAAAACCTCTCACGTAAATGCTGCGGCATCCTGACTGGCCTGTCCCATCTCAGACACTACCTTCCACCCGAAACCATTCCGGAAATCATTAACGCCCTCGTGATCTCCCACATCCGATACTGTATCGTTGTTTACGGCAACGGCTCCGCCAAAAATCACATTCGCATCCAGAAGCTGATGAACTTCGCGGCTCGAGTCATCTCTGGTACACGGAAATATGACCAAGTGTCGGGTGTGCGTGATTCACTTCGGTGGCTTGACGCTCCTAGTCTCTCCCACCAATCAGACCCTGTGCCTACTCCAGAAAATCCGTAGTACCGGCCAGCCGGAATCTCTCGCAGACCTGTTTACTGCAAGCTGTGAACGGCCTGACCGCAGCAGGCAAACCAGACAGGACCATCTCTTGTCTCTGCCAAGAGTGCTGACAGAGGCCGGCAAAAGACGATTTGCATATCGAGCCGCTCACCGGCTTAACTCGCTGCGCCTTTTGACATTGTGCACTGTTGTCTGTGGACGATTCAAAAGGGACGCTCAAGGTCAACTGCTCGATCAACCATGTGACCTGATGAGATGCATGCTATTGAACTTGCATGTGTGTCATGTTTAGATTAGTTTTAGTTTAGTTGTGTGGCCGATTAACCCGCATTCTGTTCCTTTTACCACCATTTGACTTCAGAACCATAAATAGCCACGTTTTGTGGATGGTTTGTGTTTGTACTAATTACGTACAATGCAATACAAAATTCCTATTTTATTTTTTTTTTTTTACAGCAATCGGAGGTGGCTGGAAATTTGTCACGATCTCCTTGAATAACTGGCCTATTGGACAGAGCTAGTGTTTTCAACATGCATTACACCGTTCGTCCGTGAATGGCCGAGAGCCCGGTCCGTAAGCCGGGTCGGCGGCGCGCCGTGCTCAGCTCGCGTGTCGCGAGGGGCGATTCTGTGCGTGAGGCGCAAGCGGAAGTGCACCTTAGTGCCAACACCGAGAGTGCTTGGCTTTGATGCAGCCATGCAACCAATTAAACCATCTAATGGCTTTGAATTGTGTGAGACCTTGACTTGCAGAGCATGACGAATCGATAGACATGTCATTTGTCTGCATTTTAGCCATACCATACGCGATAGCCCTGGCTAAACAAACAAGGTTCGATTTCGGACAAAATGTCGATTTGCAAAAAAGGCCCTCGGCAAATTTTCAAAAAAATTGCATCGCTGGATTCAGCGTAAGCTCAGCTTTTGAATGGTGCATCGTCCGTAGTTTCAGCCCTCCGATCCCTACTAACGAACCCAGGGGCGGATCCAGCCCCTCGGTTTGGGGGGGGGCAACTTTTTCCGGCAAAAAGGTACCCCCATTTTTTTTCTCCACGGATTTGGGCTTTTCACCTTATTAGGCATGAGAATTAAAAATTGAGATTTTCCGAAAAAAACAACATATTTTTTCGGAAAAAAAACGGAAAAAGATATTTTTTTCGTTTTTTGGGGTAAAAAATCGTAGGAAAATCACTTTAAAACACTCAAGAATACCATTCCATAGCATTACACAGTAGGTAATTTTATAATAACATTTATCTTACAAATACCAACTCGCAGGGGCGTCACCGATAATTATTGAGGGGGTCGGCTGAATGACGAGAAAACGTAATACTCCATTTTGTCTGCGATGCATACCTTTGCCACCATTTTTAATTGTATTTTTCATTATAATGCGCATTTTGGGTTTGATGTATTAGGTAATTTAGGTGTTTTAATGGGCCGAGTCCGAACGTCATATCGTTTCACGTTACCTTTTTTGGAACTCGCAGGCCCATGCTTAACTTGTTAGCCAGCTTGAAATTTACCCTCGCCGCAGGGGGGCCTGACAGGCTTCCCTTGATGTTTTTCTGAAATCACTTTTTACTCATGCTGAAAATTTCAGCTAGCTGAGTTGACAACAATTAGTCGTATGCTGGCAAAATTTCACTGAAATTGGTTCAGTCATTTTGGATAGAAATGACGTTTTTTAGTGACGATTATGTTGGTGGGGAAAGACGTAATTATTATTTTTGTAAAGTTCGTAGAAATAGATAGAGATTATTGCGAGCAAATATATAACAGTAAAGTGACAAAGAACGGAAAATGCAATTTTAATTAGAAAGGCCAAAAATTCAGATTTCCGAAATTTTTTTGGGTTTCATACCCCTAAAAACTGAAAAAAAATCACCGAAAAAAATTTTAAAATTGTCAAAGATTTTAAACCGAAGATAGGTTGAGAGAACTAATATGGGAATTGCCCCAATCAATTTCAAGCAATGACTTGAAAACTATTTGTGATTATTACACTTGTTAGCTCCCTAAGGTAAGAAACTCATGACGTCATTTTATAATCACTTTTTTTGACTTATTTGACCAGATCCCAACATAAAAATACATTTTCTGTATTTCTGAGAAAAAACTGGTCCAGGGACAAGCTTTTTATTTACATTTATCAATTTCTCATTATTGAGGTTTTTCTGACGGAGAAAAAACCGCTATCTTGACGTGATCGGGTCGAGGGGTCATTCACATGACCTGGAAGTTCACCCATTGACCTGAAACCTAAAAAAATGCTTACCGTTAGATTCCTCACATGACAGGCAGCATGCTGTTCTTACCGCGTTGCTCTATGGTGCTGGTTTTGAATTAACAGGGAATCTCTTCTCAGCACCCTCCCCCCCCCGTACGGCGAAGGTGGGAAAACGGTAAGGCGAGGGTTTAATATTGTATGAAAGTGGCCTTTGGGCCAAGGAATTACCCTCAATATTCTTGCCATCCGCCAAATCTGCCAGGCATCTAGCCATACAAACTTAATTAAATTATTTTTTCCATTTTCCTTAAGTTGTGTAAGGCAATTTACGAAACTTTTGATCACGGACCGAAGCGGCGCGAAATTTTCCAGTTTTGTATGTGAATAGCTGGATTTTTACTGCTTTCAAAGTCATTTTTAACGATAAATTGTTATCTTTCCTCGCATACCAGGACTCACCATGTTTAATACCAAATAGTACCCAAAACAGTTCCGTATTAAATAATGTGGTATTCACTGATACTTGGGGGGGGGGCAAAAGATATGTTGGCCCCACCCTTTTTCGCTTTGGGGGGGGGCATGGCCGGATTGCCCCCCCCCCCTTGGATCCGCCCCTGAACGAACCGTGGCGCAGCCGTCCACCACGCACAATCTGCCTACGGCCGCTCAAATAACTCTTGAACCAGTCCACGTCGCTGACACCATACCATGACAACTTTGTGAGGAGGACACCGTGGTCGACGCTGTGGAACGCCTTCGAAAGGTCAATCGTCGTTACCGACGATACCAGGCCTTCGTCGGTGTTGGTGACCAAGCGTTCGACAGCGGCGAGCACAGCGTCCTCTGTTGAATGGCGAAATCTGTAGGCATATTGGGATGAATGCAGAAGCCCTGTCATGTTTGAATACTCGGTCAATTGCGTACAAACTGCTTTTTCTAAAATTTTAGACAGAACACTGAGCAAAAAAATCGGTCTTTAATCGGACGGAACGGCAGGGTCACGTGACTTTGGGATGGGAGCAATGCATGCAGTCTTCTAGCTGTCTGGGAACTTGTTTAATTCAGCAGAAAAATAAAAAGTATATGGCTCATGATATACTTTTTCTTTTAAGTCACATAAATATATGGCCGAATCAATATATGGCTAATTAAGATTTAAATGATAAATTTAATATGATTCGTATTATTCATATGGGAAATATTCGCCGAAAAAATGAAGTTTTGTACGACTAGGAAAAAATAACACAATAACCTGAGGGGGGTGTTTAGACACCCCACCTCAGGTTTTTCCTAAATATCGGGAAAACGGTGGAGCGTAGCGCCGCGAAATTTGCAGTACCTGTTCATTAATATTTTATACAGCTTTCAAATTTGTATTGACAAAAGATCATGTCAGGTCAGGTCACCAGGCTAGGTCATGTGACCCCCACCTCCAAAAAAGTTTGCGGTTCCACCAAAGCCACATTTTTAGCAGATCTGTTTCGTACTTACAGGATTTCATATGAGCATGACTATCTCAAGTTCGTATGTCTCGGGATTTTTTATATCGGTGACCTAGGGTCAGGTCAATTTCCTGATCTCCCCATTGTAAGTGAACGGGAAAATAAACAAATGCTTCCTATTCTAAAAATATGCTTTGGATCAGGCTGATTCTTTCATAATCATGTTATTTTAGCTCATTCTGGATGACCTAGGTACGATTGTTTCTAAAAAAATATATACAAGGTCATCTGAGGTCATTTGAGGTCATCAGCAATGATTTGCTAATAACTATTGATAGAATAAAGATAGAGACGAGCCGACGACACCACTGTATTTGTATCGTCTGGCCGCATCGCCCCATATGCAACATGACCTATCTGGGTCACCAAATGACCTTGACCTGAGGTCAAATTTTTGTACCCTTACCACCCTTACGAGGTCAACATGTATATTGTAATATCAACACCCAAATGCAGCGTCTGACATAAGAAATTCACGATAGTGTTAATAGAATTAACTGTCTATTGTTAGATAAATGCTAATCCAGGAAACATAATTTTACCAAAAACTTCCATTTTTTGATCATTTGATGATCCCGGAGCCTAAAATATTGGATCTGACTCAATTGAAGTTCTTGGTGCATTTAAAATTTCATATGCCATCTATTGCTTCTTTTAACGTTTGCCCTACTATCATTAGTTTCATCGAATAATGTGAGGTAATCTTGGAGCTAAAGTCCGAATTATTGGTAAAATCTGACCTTTGTGATGAACCTCTGGTGACCTCAAATTTTGATCCTGGAGAAAATTTCACCGAAATAGTTTCAGGGAAATCCTCTTAACGAAGCTCTCCGAAGGTAGCATTTGGTTTATGTCCCTAGGTCCAACAGGAGCCGAGTCTAGATAGGGGTTGCGAACATCACCCCGCTCCGAGGAAGGTGGCGCGCGCACTCGGCCCGGCGCGGGTTAAGTCAGGTTCACACATATATACCTAATTAGTTGACCTAATAGTCGACCTGCAGACTGCAGTGCTGCTCACATAGTTTGCAAGAGCAGTTTATGAGCAGCATCACTCAGAGAACATCTCGCAAAACAGATCAACTCAACGCGCAGCACCTAGTTTTCATCGGCCACATCCAACTCCCTGACTGATTGGATGACCGTGCGGTCGGTAGGTACTTAGAAGCTGGGCTGACAACTGACCAATCTCCCAGAGTGGTGGGGATTTTCTCTCCACTGCACAGCTTCTTTGCAGAAGCTCCAGAACAAATTTGGTGACCACGTACTAGCATTTGTGGAAACAGGTGACCTCCGCCTCTAGCCGCGGAGTTCAGATGCAGAGAGGGCTTACTGACCCGCACGCGGGTCTGTACACGGGTCGGAAGCTAGACCGGTACCAAATATGAACAGCGCTACCGTCGGCTTCCTGCCTCGCCATTTGCGAGACCTTGTTTACTGTTTGCTGGCAGGATCCGTCAGCAGACTTTTAAATGGCTTAATTCCGCGAGCGCCTTCGTGCTTGAAAGCTGATAAAGCAGGATCAAAGCCTGTTTCACAAAACCCAAAAATTTACTACAAACTTCTTTGTGAAATTGGTCTCAGTCAGCTTTTTGTTTTACGGAACGTCAGCGAAATTTTTCGCATTTTACGCATGAGATTTGCACGGGATCCTGCTGGAACCAAGTTTAGTCGAACGGGAGATCTGAGATCAATGGGGTGGGGGACTGGTATTGGGTTTTTACGCCTAAAATAATAATATTTTTATCGATTTTTCATATATTTTTTACACACATCTCAAGACCGCTTTCCGTCATAACAACTTTCGTCTTAACTTGTTTTATTTATTTTGTTAAACATTCTTGAATGTGTTTTCGTGACGTCACGAAAATTAGATCGGATACGAGTTTCAGGGGGTGTCATCCCTTCAGTGGCCTTAGAGCTCGGACGACCACTATGACATCACTGCCTAGCGACCAATAGTATGGCACCATGTAAGGCGACCACTATGATCTCACTGCTTAGCGACCAATAGTATGGCACCACGTAAAACAGAAGCGAAACGACTGCTCGCTGGCGCAGAAAGCAAATAAAGCTGTGAAGTCTCCCGTTGTATGTGTTTATTCGATGGACTAGTCGCAGGTTGTTTGGTGAATATTTGCAAAATAATTAGAAAAATGTGCTGATCAACGTGATACATATTATTTTGCATACAAATCAATATTTCGTGAGATATTTGTAACTACAAGTTTATTGTTTATAAAGCACTTGATGTAGTGACGTCATTTAGCAATAATACTGCGCCGGCCTATGCAAAAGCATGTTGTTCCCGGCATTTCCCGTGGCAAATACAAATGGTTAAGCGCTGTCCTCTGATTTACTGTTCACACCAAACTGATCAGAAATTCATGGAGATTCAAACCGTGTATATTCAAAACACAAATCTTCATCTTAATATCATCTGATAGACTCCGTTACGGCTGAGGCGCAGCTCTACCATCCACATCATACTCACGAAGATGCTTACGGGCCCATGTCGGCGGGATGGTCTGCACTGCAGCTCCCACGACTGTCTTAGCTGCTCCCTGGTCTGGAGATTCTTCTTAAACACCTATAACTTGTTTAGCTACCTCCACAGGAAGTTGTTAAGTGGGCTCAGATCCGGATGCTGCCCTCACTGAAGCGCTGCCCCAGAAACCATTTGCAAAATGCAACCGTGCCCAGTGGCGGATCCAGAGGGGGGGGGCATGGGGCTATGCCTCCCCATTGGGCCTCGAACTTGAGGGGCACTCTGACCGCCTGAGGGGGCACTCTGGCCGCCTGAGGGGGCACTCTTGTCGCCTGAGGGGGTACTCTTGTCGCCTGAGAGGGCACTCTACCCGCCTGAGGGGCACTCTTGTCGTCTGAGGGGCACTCTAGCCGCTTCAAGGGGCACTCTGGCCGGCTGAGGGGGGGGGGCACTCTGCTGACCTGAGGGGTCCTTAACATTTTGCAAATAAAAAAAATGCTGAAATAGGGGCACCCTCAAAAATATAGTGGACCAAATCCGTCGAGTTTTCAAGATTTGGGTAGAGGTAGAGGCTTACCAAACTGCAATTGAATGGCCCCCTCGCTTAAGATTTTCTGATCCGCCACCTGACCGTTAGCCTTTCAATGTTGTTTTTGAAATAGCTTCTGTGGGTCCAGAGCTTGCATGGAAAGCTATCTAGAATTATCCTTTGATCTGTCTGGCTGTAGCTATCGTTAAAGGGCACTTGCACCTTCAAAGTTCTCAAAAATGTAGCGTGCGTCTGTTGGTGCGCAAAAATATGAAGTAATTACTGCTGAAAACCACGATTATACATTGGGTTTCTTCACAAACATAGCTCAATTTAATGAAAAATGTGTTATTAATATTTGGGCTGATGACGATCATATGAAGGAATTTTTGGGAAAAAAATAAAACCTTCACGGATGCCATAGTATCGACTAGTGGTATGGCTAATGTAATGCTCAAAGGTAAAATAAGTCGACTGTAATAAACATTTAGAAAGAGAGACTTAACGACATCGGTCAGAATCCCCATTCAAAATACATTGGGGACTGGGGATGTTACAAAGATGTCAAACCAAACTAGAATTTCTCTGTGATTTCGACGTCAGTGGTTTGTTTTTAAACTTATACCATACATAATTGCAATGCCAAGCAAACAAATGGCTATCTCACTCAAAATATAATGTTAAGGTGGCAGTGTCCCTTTAAAGGAGCTGTCCCACCCTTCATCCAAAGTTACTCAATGTACGCTGATTTGGTGTTATAAATATTAAGTATTGCTACCGGAACAGATATGACATTGTTTCCCACAAACGAGTGGGGCTCAATTTCATAAAAAGTTCAAGTTTTAATATTAGGGCTGATGACGTCATATGAAAAGGAATTTCGGGAATGAGAAAAACCTTCACGGCTGCATAATGTAGACGGCTAATATATGGCCAAATGTAACAACAAGTCGCCTATCATGCCAACATTTTTGTAAGGAGTGACGACGTCATCGGCTCACGGTCCGTTCAAATTTACACTGGGGACTGGGAATGTTACAGAATTGGTCAACAACCAAATCTAAAATTTCTTTGTGATTCGACCTCGGTGGTTGTTTTTAAACTTTATACTATACATAATTCCAATGCCTAGCACGGAAAATGGCTATCTCAAACTCAAATATAATGTTTCAGGTGGGACAGTAACTTTAATAATGTCATTTTAACTGCCGTCAATTATTATTGATTTGAATCACAGGGTTAGAAATTCGCACAAATTTTGGTTATGTGCTTTGCTTCTGTTAAGTGGCGTGATTACAAATTAAGTTGCATCTGCTTAATCCCGCTAAATCAGCGTGGCTTTGATTTTCGTGCGTATAAAAATCTCATGTTTATTTTTCCGATACACCTCTATAATACAAAATAATGTGTTAATCGAGCTACTCAAGTCACCTCAGGTAACTTTTCGATCGCTGGACGCGGAGGGGGTGGGGGGTCGCGAAGTTATATGGTAAGCATGGGCGTGAAACTTCTCTTAACTTGCCCATAGGTTACATGTTAAAATGCACTTTTCAAGCCCCAAGTTTTCGGAGACTTTTCTTCAAAGAAATATAGCAACGTTGTATCATAGAAAATAAAGTTGAGCGTAATTTATTTCGAATTTTTGGGATCAAAATGCAAGCGCAACCCACGGTTCTCGAAGTTATTACCAAAGTATGCAATCGGCGCCGACCCGTCGACTACTTTGTGAGTAACCAAAGGATGGCCGCCGTATAAGACAACTCGCAATGGGGGTCGTAGGGACAATGCTTATCATTACGCTTAATATATTGAGGTTGTTGATTCGAGACAAAGCGTTCCATACACGCCGCGAGTAAGATGCAGCCATATCCTGGTATTTTATTCGCAGATCTGGTTGTGGCCTTCACTTTTAGGTATGGTTTTTTAGTCTTTTATAAGTATATTTCTAGTGTATACCAAAGACACTTTTGGAGTACCCGTGTATAGTGCCGCTGGCCTGAAACCATAGGCGGCGGAACGGGGGAGGGGGCACCGGGGCACCGGTGCTCCCCTGAATCTGGTATTTGATAAGGTACATGATTTAGGGTCTAATTATCTAAATTATGGGAACCACATTTCTATAATGCCGTAAAATACTTGCAGACGTGAATATGTCTCGTTGGAAAAACGAATAAATGGTTTGAATAATCGTAGTATCGAGTTTGAGCCTCATGGTGTATTTAAAGACATCATAAAGTATTATAAATACGCGTTCTTCATACATATTGTTGTATAATGACTTACTCATAGAGATTTTTCAACAATTAGATGTTTGTTTTTTATCACACGTAAAAATTCATAAAAAGTGTTGTAATGTACAGTAAGTATTACGCAATACATTTTTAGTTCTTAAAAAACATTTTAAAATTTTTGAGAAACACGTATGGACGACGTCCAAACAAAACTTCAAACAATATCTTTACTTTTGAATGACTTATGGCTTTCTAACTATAAGTAACTCATGACGTGATTTTTAGAAGTTAAGTTTTTTGCCTGTAGTGACCAGATATATGTACATTAACGGGACTATCTCAAGCAGTAGGTAAGTACAAACCGCGACATCGAACACCGAAGATATTTTTTGGCGTTCTCTCACGAAGAGTTATTAACAAATGGAATACCTATGTTAATAGAGAAGTCAAAAGTTCAAGCACATAAACCGATTTGAAACAATATACGATAAACATATAGCAGAACTGACAAACCAGAAACAAGTAAAATGAAATATTAAGTTTTTATGAAAAGTGTGCAGCATGATATAGGCTGCACAGCGGCGCAGTCAGAACTTCGACAAGGGTGGGGGGGGGGCACGGCGTCTCCAGAGGCCCCCTCGGCAAAGGTCCTTCCCCAAAAAAATGAAGCGAAAAAAAAATAAAACCCTTTATTTGCAGGACCCCCTACAAATTTCGCAACAGGGACGTCCATCGAATTATTTTTTTTTAGTTTGAGGCGGCCGCGATGGGAGGGCACGTGCCTCTCTGCCCCCTGGCTGCACCCCTAGGGCTGTAACATAGACTGTGGAAGTCTCCCCACCATGCCCATAACTATCCTTATTCCTTATTCCAGATATAAACAATAAATGCAACCGCTGTATTTTTTAGACAAAACTGTTCAGGAATCATGCCATTTTATTTAGATTAACCAGTCTCAAATGATGACTTGATGTGACTTGACCTTGAATTTATTTGGTGCCAGGTTGTGAAAATAGCTGCTGCTATCGAATTGTACGTGTAAAATAACCCATACAACATGTGTTGCATGACTTTCGTAGATCTCTTGACATAGACATAGACATAGACATAGACGTATATTAAGACCTTCCACAATAAACTTGTTGCTCTTACGGCCTCTCGTCAAAAAGATAAAACATACGAGGAGGGTAGTCCCAAACATGCTCACAAACAGACACACACGCACACACATTCCATACACACATGTTGTCTAAGATAAAAGAAGAGACAAAAGCTCAACGCTGGTATAGCAAGTTCTCAGCCTTGCAAGTAAGTTACCTTTTGTGACCTGATATTGACCTTTGCTTTCAAATTCACTTTAGCTGAAGTGTGAGATGCATTATATCTTTGAAAGCACTTTGTGTGAAAATAAACACAACATAAGGCTAAGGCTTTTGATGGAAAGTATGGCTCAAAAACTCAAATATATATGTATATTTTGACATTCCCAGTGCCCAGTGCTGACATTCCCTGAAATCCTGGATCCTTTGACCTGACTTTGAGCTGACATGTGACCTTATTTTTACAATGTCACGTATGCTTTGGATGCGACTCACTTTAAGCTTTCGATTGCCGTCTTGCGCGTCTCGCTGTGGTTATTTGTTCGGAAGATAACAAAGAGGCGAAATCTGCCTCCCCTATATGTAAGGCCGACTGAATACCCCAGCAGGGTCGGGATAGCGGATACCATATAGTAAGATACGTGCCATATTATTGAAGAACGGCGGGGCTGCATCATATAATTTAAGATGATAGCCTGAGAGAGGTGCTTTTCCTTACTTAGTATTATTGCCACACTGCCACCACATCAACCCACACCCCCCACAATGTTCTAGGTTAATAGTAACGATAGGGGAAGGCCGCCACGCCAGGCAGGTGTGGTTATGCGGGCGGAGGGCTTAATAAGGAGCGCCCTCCATGGTTTTGCGTCCCCCTCCATGGGTTTTGGGCGCCAATTTCCATTGAGGTGGGGGTGGGGGTTGCTATTCCCAGTGCCCCTCCTGGATCCTCCCCTGAACCCGCGCCCCGCTTTTATCAATATCTTGAAATTTATTATAGATATTGACGTAGAATTTGCAGCAAATTGATGTAGTACTTTGGGAGATGATGACGTTTTATTTACGTCATGTCATGCAATGTTTGTAGGAAGACGATACATGTTTGAAAACCCATAGAAAAGTGAGTTTCGATAACAATTGTAAATCAAAAAGTAAAAAATGAAAATTGCATTGTAGTTAAAATGGTTTTCTCAGAACTTGGAAAGTATGGGGTTATGACCCCAAGATTACAAAAAACTTTTGGTGTCAAAATTGACACATTTTTGTGAAAATATAAAACACGGAATATATACACATTAGAGAAACAAATAAGGAAGATACCTATTTAAACCAAATTACAAAGCAATAGCCGTTTTCACGTTAAATTATTTTGCACGATTTTTTTAAAACATTTTAAAATGTTATATATACAAATATAATAAAAATATAAATTAAAAAAAAAACATATATATATATATATATATATATATATATATATATATATATAATAGTATTTATATATATATATAGGTGCAACTCAAATTACAAGGGGATTTTCAAAAGTAATAATTCGATGAAATGTCTGGTCTCAATTTTGTTCGAAAAATGCGGTTGCAATGCATTTCTGTGAAGTTTCGAGAGGATTCGTTGATATTTACAGGTCCAACACAGACGATGAAGTTGGAGTTAAAATAACAACTTTATCCAGTTTCTCACGTGGCTCTGGCTAGCGCTCATGGGCGTGAAGCGGGGGGAGGTGTCCCGCCTTTTAAGAGGCACCTGTTCTCTCAGGATATTTTCGGATTTTTACATTACGCTATGGGCGTTGTCATGGAAACGAATCGTCTTCAATGCTGCTCCCCCCCCGAACTTTAGGACTGTGGCGAGCCCTTCGCTAGCACTCCTCGAAGAACAAAAATACGAACAAGGTATTACTATAAATTTCGAGTGTACTTTTCAAAGATACATTCCAACTGGCTAACGATGATAGCTTTAAAAACGAACATTAACCAACACATACTTCTATTCGGTTTCGTCTGCACGGGAAAGGTTATTATTAAAGTTGGCTGAGTTAGAAACGGTATGTTCGACGGGTCCGCATACTTATACAGTGTTGCTCACTCCTGGCTCACCCAAAGTTAGACGGGAGTTTCACGCCCCTCGCTCGGCGCAGTCGTTCACTATGTTGGTGATTCACTTTACAAACCGCCTGGTATGCTGCTTAGGAATCTCAGTCTCCCGACCAAGAGGAGCAAAATCGTTGTAAATCCATGTGCAGTGAGTATATAGAATCAGCAGTCGTGAGTTGGCGAGGCCCGCAGTCTGGAGTTGGAGAGAGCGTTGGAAACTTAGCAGCCAAAGCCGAAGCGCTGCTGAGGGGCACCCGCCGGCAAAATCGTCCGCTTGCAGTCGTAGGATGGCGTTCGCAACGGGCCGCAGCTCTTCGTCTGGCACGTGTGCTTGAAGAGTGCTAGTGGCGAGCATCTCGCTCGTCATATATCAGAGTCTGCTTCCAGCACTCTGCTGAACTGTCCGCTGCGATGATAGCAATGATGATACTTACGCACAGGTGCGGTAGGTCAGTCATTCCGGCAGCATAACAGTCTTGTGCACGTCAGCCACGACTAATCGCGTAGACGTGGTGATGAAGTGCAACAAACCAAACTTGGCGGTTTCTATTGCCGCGAGTTATGGTTGCCTGAGGGAGAGCTGCGATGCCGTTGCTCCGCATTGCAGCTTCAGAGTGCTGAGCTAGCTTGGCCATTCCACCCGCCTTGTGCAGACCCCTGGTTCTTTGGGGCGAGCTCAGTCGGCGCAGCACCGGGTGGGCCTAAGGTACAGCAGAAGCAGCAGCACGAACTCGTGGTACGCCTCGCTTGTGATCCCAGCAGCCCGGTTCGCACGATACGTGTTCAGCTCGCATGTTGAATCAGGACTGCGGCTCAGCGTCGTCGGGATTGTATCAGGAAGGCGAGCTGCCTTCTCGTGCGACAACACGTCCAGTTTTCCCTTCGCAGACTCACGAAACAGTCCACCTCTGGCGAGCAGGGAGTTCTCCACTTTCAGAGCGTTGAACACTGAGTGAGGAGCACGTCGTCAAATGTGGTGCCGGCACTTCGGACAAGAGAGCGTTTTTTTTTTCTTTTTTCCTCCGATGTTAGCCTTCAAAGCCCATTTAATCTAGAGGGGGCCGTGAAAAAAAGAAGGGGGGCGAGAGGGCCTGGGTTTGATCCCCCCCAGTGGACCCTCATACGAAGGCCAGGGGAATTTTTTTGATCCGGGAGCCTATCCCCGGAAACGCACCCCCGGAGATCGAACCCGGGGCCGCTGCTGTGAAAGTCCGAGGACTTACCACGGGCTGACCAGCTCCCCAAGAAGCAGCGGCGACCAGTGCGAGCTGGATGGCAATTGCAGGCTACGGTGAGATGCCGGGGTCTGGCGGTGGTGGTGTCCGAGAGCCATGTTGACCACATTCTTCACTTTCTGTAGTAACTCACACACCGTCAGCCAGCACAATATTGTGCCACACATCTCGTCAGTGCTCTTGGAATACTCTCTGTACAACCGATAAGCTCTGTTTGTGTAGTCCCCGACCACACCGTAAGATGCTCTTCCACGATACATTAGTGAGCGTCGACGGTCAACTTTCTGTCCAAGTGCAGCGCAAGGCAGAGGCGGGGGTCCAAGTTAATAGCGAACGACAAATATATTGTCCTAAGTAAACGCGTTTGGAGTCCAAAACTAGACTGTGAAAAATGAAAACGGGCCAGTATCATAAAACTGGTTGACATGGCCTTCCAGAAAGGATTCTAGGTCAATGACCTTTGAGCGGACCCGTACCTGAAAAGTTTTTCAAGATGTTGAAATTGAATATAGAGATCGAAGTTACTGAATTTTATTTCAGATTACCACTCGTTGTTCACGTTTTCATTTTATTCTGTGATATCGCCAGAGGGCATTTTTGCCCACACACCAGTTCGAAATGCTGGGTTCATGCTAGCTTAATGTATGTCTCTCCACTTCATAATTGTCCTTGATGTTGGACCTGTATACACTAGTACCGGTAATTTAGCAGCCTTGCAATACTTTACAACACGCTCTACCACTCAATATCCTTGAAACATCTGTGTTACGAACGCTCAGTACAGGAGTCGGATAAATCATTTTGACTGGCGATCCGGGAAACACAAGTGTAACTTTGGATGCACCTAAATAAGTATGATATACCCATTATATATGAAAAGACCAATGCATTATAGCAAAGTAAATCATGCACCTCACAAACTAAAAAATGGATATTACTTACTATTCCACAAGGATTCTGTATCAATATATAAGGATATAGTATATGCTCTTTCCTCAATATTGTATCTAACTCGTGATTTAAGCAACTTGACTGTACTTTCAAAGGCACAGAGCAGTTCGCCTTTCGGACCTGGAGCAAGGCACTTGGCTACAGGGCTCTTTCCCGGTTGGGCTTTTACTTTAATAGTGCTGTGCGTAATGCTGTATGTCAGAATCACCGTACACACCACCGAAAACTCGGGCGGCCCGGCCTCCCCTCCCTCTCACCCTCGATGCCAGACCTATCGTGGACCCTCCGCGGTCCGGCCCGGCATTATATATATTAATGTTAAATGTTCCGTCAGCGTATTTTCACATAACACTATTAATACCAATTCGGTGCTATTCGTAGGAACAACGTTAATCGGCCGGGGTGTCATCGATGTTGCCGGTTAGAATGGGACTGGGGGCTGGAGCGACCCGAAGGTGTACGCAGCACAGGGCCTATCACGGACACCGCTCTAACGCGCTCATCAGGCGCCTTACGCTGTAGTCAGCCAGGGGGTAGCGATACTTCTGCCGGCAACTGTACATATAATCACGGGCGTCATTTTCGGAAAATGATTCGTAGGGCCCCAATGCTAGCTTTATATATTTAAATGTCATTCTTGCCATGCAAACGTCATAGGCCTAATGTTAAAATGTGAAATTATTGGTAGGGCTCGGGCCCTACCAGGCCTATAGAAAACGACACCCATGCATATAGTGGATATTAATTGGGACATAAACATTTGTGGCCAAAAGCAAGACTCGATGCAAATAATACCAAAGCTGTTTTTACTACCACGCAGAAGATGTCGCATCAGCGTCGTTTTCGGTCATGTTTTTTACGACAAAACTACAAGGACATAAGCTTAATTGTTTTATTTTTTATCATTTCGGAGCTCATTTTAAATTGGTATGATCTTTTGTTTAAAGTTACATTATGAAAAATTAGCCTTGTTTTTATAAACCCAAAATATTGGTACCTTACAAAAATGCACCCCACTCCATTATCAAATTGTATCGTCAGACCTGCTGGGATCCTGGCTCCTTGTTTGGAGCTTGGGTAGATCCCTTTAAAAAGTTATTATTTTTGCATTTTCTTTCATTATTTTTTACAATTATTTTGGGTGTCAAAAACAGTTTTCTCAAAAATCACATATTGCCATGTTGTAACTCTTGACATTTTATATTTTCTCACATTTTTCGTATTCAATTTTGTCTAGTACATGACATTTGTACGGTCTCTGAAAATTTAGCTGATTTTGGTGTCAATATCACGTGTAGTGACGTCACTAACTATCTAAATATCTAAAAAAATTACAAAAAAATGATTTTTTGCACAAGAAGGTGTTAACAATTTGCCCAGACAGGTACTATACGTTTGACGTTGCAATAGTTCGTAAGATATTCTAATTACTCATCAGGTTGGGCTAAAAAAGCCCCCATCGGCCTTCCCCGTGACTCGTGTTTTTTTTTGTCAAAAAAACAAAATTGCGATAATTTGATATCGCCGTTTAAAAATCGTCCTTTCCACGTTATTTATTTGCACTTTATTTCACAAATCACAACTAGGTTTTCTACATTTCCCTTCAAATATGTATCGTTTTTCTACCAAAAATGTCATGAAATGACGTCACTAAAGCGAATTTCCTCCCAAACTGCTTCACCAATTCAATGCAATTTTGAAAGAAGACGTAGAATGAATGCAGCATATGGTACGAACGTCGATATCATATCTACCATAGTTATCATAGTTATTGTCACTGGCGGATCCAGAAAGTGTTATTTTGACAGTTGGGGGGCCAATCCAAAATTATCGGCATAATTCTGGAAAAAACTCATCGAATTTCGCTTGCCTTATTGTAACGATATGATTAAAATAAACTTCTCTAGTAAAAGTTGCTTAGTTCTTACGAACAACTCAGGTAAATGTGTCAATTTGCAAACCGATTTGGGTGGTTTGGGGGGGGGTGCCAGTGGCCCTCTTTTGCCCCCCTGGATCCGCCCTTGGTTATTGTATTGTTCCTGTATGTTTGAAACTTGTCACAGCTGCAATATAGTTATTAGATTATTGAGAAAATCCGGGTTGGGGAGATCATGCCCTCGTTGCAGCACAATGCCAAGTGCGACGTTTGGCCTCTGTTGTGCACGCCGCAGACGATGGGTGGCTGACTCCTTTCAGTTATCACATTCACAAGTTTCAAGCCTTCGCGGCTTACAGGTTTCGGCTCTTAGTCCTCAGCTTATTTAGCTTTAGATCGTTCTAATGTATTATTTTGCTATGGTTATCAAACACGCTGAGCCCGAGTCTTGGCAAACAAGCCATCGTGTGGCTGAGACACGTCTGCGGTCTACGCGGCAGGATCAACGAACCTGATGTGCCCCGGTCACGGTCAGCTATGGGACAGCGGCGCTTCTGTAGCCGGCTCCGCGCGAACTATAACGGCTCCCGCTGACATGACGAGCTCCAGGCACATATTCGAAGCGCCAGTCTGCGCGCGGCGGAGCCAACGTGATCAGCGGCAACTGTGTGCGTGTGCGTGGCGGTGTTTCCGCGTGTACGTGTGTAGATGTGGTGTTGGGTGTGTTATGCGTTTGCGTAAGAGGTCTGTGTTAGGAGCCTTAGGTTCACTGACATTAAGGAGCTTTTGCTTTATTTATAAGATGGCTGAACGCTTAGGCGTAGTCCAGCAGTGGCGGATCCAAGAGCCCCCCATGAACATTGGGGGCATTCCATAGGCACAGGTTTGCCCCATTCCTCTCGCGCGTTCCTGCATTGGCTGCGAGAAGGGATAATTAGGAAAAAATATCCCCCTGGTCAACGGCTTTTTAAGCTGACGATCTGACGCCACATCCTCCCAGATCAACAACTTTTCGCTGTTTTCGTTAGCGAAATGGAGCGAAATTTTGGCATCTCGCAAACTCGAACCCTAGATCCGGCAGTGTAGTCCAGTATGTCTACGTGATGTTATTAGTTAGCCGACGGTAAATATCTGAGTTCAAAGAAATGCCGTCAAACGGCAATCCGATCTTATTTCTGAGTCAGCTGTCATATGTCAAAGGCACTTAGAGTAGCATGCACGCCACATTGCACACCCCTGGTTGGGTGTTGAAGTGCAAATGACTGTTAGTCTATTCCACTTCCATCCATCCCATGGTATGCTTGTGGACTTCGCCAGTGGCAACAGAAGCTGCCTTGCACTCGTTGCTGTTCATCGCCTGCTCTGCGTAGATAGTGAAGATAGTGACGAAGACTTGCAACTGCCAGTAACGCAGTTGACCTCTCAACGGCGTTAGACAGCGGCGACCACAATTCCGCCGAACTAAACGGTCTTGGTAAGGTATATCCAGTTTTGAATGGTTTCATTCCTTTGTATATGACCAAAGAAAAGTGTTCCAAGATGGGAGTCCTACAGTCCCTTTAATAGGGGCAGCATTACCGGGGGAGGGGGGACGCGGGGAACGCGTCCTCCTCTATTCTTCAGATATGCGAGATACACACTGAAATCAAACTAGCACAAGGAGTATGAGTTTTTCTAAAAAGCCCACCAACATTTTGTTTGTAACACATCATATATATCATATTATTGATTTTTTCATATGATGTGTTACAAAAATGCTGGTGTGCTTTTATATGAATTGTGTCAAAAACACATATATGTGTTTTTGACACAATTAACACAATTATTGTTTTGTTTTTCATAATTGGCGGGATTGTCGACACATGCAATGCAACGTGTCAGAAAAATATAAATTTACCAGGTGTCAAACTTTTATCAACACAGTTTCCGGTTTCCGTGGGTATGCTGTAGCCGACGCATTACAAATGTGTACCTAGCACACAAATGTTGTGGCATCGGCCATTTTCTGTATACCTTTGGAGTTTGGAAGCCACCAATTCGCCGACATTGTGTGGCAAGACGGCAATGACGGAGGGAGCGGCTGCGGCAAGTACCTTAATCATTGTGATATGCTGCATTTACTAAGACTGTCACCAGTTGGTTTGCAGGTGTGTTTGTATGTCCATGTGCCTGCATGTTTGTGTCCATGATTTGATTCCGTGTTTATTATTTACATACCAATCAACAGCATTCGTTGTTACTGTCGTATGCCCCGTCGTATATATATATATATATATATATATA
>VOPJ01015920.1:0-36798 GCA_014673585.1 Semibalanus balanoides | reverse complement strand
TGCACATATTTACTGGAGCGGGTAGGTAATATAGGACAAAGGTGCACATACTATAATTGACGAACATTTTGCATCGGTGTTATTCATATTACAGTGTAATAAGGTATGAAGTAAGCACAGGATACAACAGTTGAATAAAGGCAGACAGACTACAAAGTCCACAATAAAAACAGTAGAAAGCCAAACGGAGATCACGCATTAATTTGACATATTGAATTTGTTAACTAGCATTGACCAGCCGAGTTGTCGCCGCGGAGATCTTCCGTTGTTCATGCGTCATGGTAGGGCATCGGAGCGCGAAACTTTGATAAATCGATTGTCAGAGCAAACTTCTAACGAAAACTTCATGATGAGGCTGCCAGTGCTAATCTGATGGATTGTTGTACTTTGGTTTACAGTAGCTCATGATCGATGCGGTAAGTTTGACAGCTGATATCAGTCGGATGGAAGCCTTCTGCCCGCGATCCGCCAAGGAACAAAAACAGCTTCTGTGAACACCTTTCAATATATTGCATCGCTTATAACCTGGGTGTCGGAAAAATTGACTTGTGGTGCTCATATATTTCACTTGCATTGTTTTCTATCAGGGCTAACACAAACAAGTCCTAGGTGGATTTCTACTCCTTTACACGAGTCCAAGAAATCTATATCAATCAACAAAACGGCGCCACATCAATAGAACAAACTTTTAGCGTTGCTTGCCTCAAGCTATGCATATCTGCACTGGAGAGGGAATCACTCGTGAGTCTATTCTCAGCACTCCTCTGGAAAGAGGAGAATCATCGTGAGTCTATTTCACAGCACTCCTCTGGAAGAGGAGAAACATCGTGAGTCTATTTCACAGCACTCCTCTGGAAGAGGAGAAACATCGTGAGTCTATTTCACAGCACTCCTCAAATGTGTCGCTTCCTAGAATATCATTTGAATTGCCGACGGTGACACCAAACTTCATGGTCTGTTAGTTTCACCAGCCAAACGGGTCACGGTCAATTTATTTCAGCCAGTAGGTCTTTCAGCGCTGGAAGATTTCGGCTGGTTGCAATATCACGGTTGAATGGCGAAACGATGGCACTCATCCAGCATGTACTGAGCTAGAGCTTTTGATTCCACGAAATCTTCCGCTGAATTAGCATAACAAATAAATCGGACTGCATTTACCATGACGTATCATATAAATTAAAAATATGTATGCATCTGCTATAAATGATAGAAATAAATTATACTTTAAGGGAGTGTGCCTCTTCACATTGGTCATGTGGAGTTGTTGACACCAGTCTGTAGAACATATTTTTCTGAATTTAGCCGTGTACTTCATTTCCACAGATTCACTTTAGTTGCTGGGATATTCCAAAGTCGAGAATCATATTCCGACGGAACTTAATTATCTATATACGCCAGAGAGCTTTCGCTACTAGAAGCACTGGTCTTAAATTACAACGCTAGCATATATTGTTAGCTCTGGCCAATAGAAAACAACTCGTGAGCACTGATAGCAGCTGCCGAACAGAGTCTCGATAACTATAAACAAACCCATGCATTGCTTCGTATAGGTTTGTTTATCGTCTTTGGTGCGCCATTAAAGGTAACATGTTCGTTATTCTGTTTCTAGTGACGATCGTTTATGAGTTTCGAAACAAAACAAATGCAAAACAGAATATAAGTAACAATTCAACTAAAGGGGCTCCAGACGTGAATTTGATCGTAATCAATGATCAAACCAATAGCTTCTTACCATATTAAAAATATATTTGACATTTCAAAAGAGTAGGCACACTCCCTTTAAAAATGAAAGCAAATAATCATATATTTATATTATATGCCTCACATGTTTAAAGCCAATGTTTTACAATGCATTAATTTTAGTCAATTTATGCAGCTTTCATTAATATTTTTATCAATAATGTTTATCGTGGTCTGATAATCTTCAAAATTAATAAATAATTCATCTTGGATAATGACTTTTGGTCGTTGCACCATACAAGTGCACACGAGGAAACGGCTGACGATCGCGATGGAACTTTTAGTTCCCTACTTAGTAACAATTTAACACATACTCAGAAAATTTCGAAATTCTACCCCTATGACCCATGACCTGTTTCTCAAGGACGTGTTTGGCGAAACTGGCGTCCCGTAGTATCGATCCTTGATACATGTGGAGTTCCCGAGTGTTTGTTGTTCTGGAGCATATGCACAGGTGTTTCTAGGTGACAGCTGTGGCTTCTGCAAAGATTGCGATCTCGGTTGACCTTTTTAGAAGTCAACCGAGGTTACTGGCCTCCGATTACCTCACATGTCCTTTTTGTCTGTTGCCCGTTTCCACGGCAGTTTATGATACTGACTTTAAATCTTGGATTTATTTTACACAATTATATGTTCACTGGGGTCATGTGTCTCCAAAGGTTAAACGAGGTCAATGACCTCAGACAACCTGATATTACTTTTTGTATTATTTGGCAGTAACTTGTTGGGTCATTTCGATCCTGACTTTAAATTTGGTGTCTATTTAGGGCGTGTTCTGACCCATCACTTCCCGCGGGAATTCCGGGGAATCAGTAGAAAAGTGTTTTCTACCGATTCCCGTAGCAAAGAGTAAACAGGAATACCAATATATGAGTACATTGCCGAACTGCAGTATAGTAAAATACCTATCGGTGATACCAGGGACTCACGTCGGGAATGTCACGGTCAGAACACAGCCTTAGTATTCTAAGATGTTCCATCACGATTTTAGCTCGATTAGTTTTTTAACATACATTTACGATTTGATGACATTTTTTTACATGAGTTCCCCTAATAGCCCAGGATTTTAAAATCAGGTGTCAATGACTTCCTCATCTCCAAAAGCAACACGCTAGTTTTTTCTTAATCGAAGCTCTAAGCTCAATCAGGGGCCAAACGCCAGGGGTCGTATCCCCCCTCCCCCTCCTACACGGTCACGAAGTAATCTTGCCATACACGGGCGAGGGTTAATCTTTTCGTTCAAGTGAACGCCAGGTTTGGTCCTAAACAAAGACACTAAGTTTACGAACCTATAATTTTGTTCCCCTTATTTCGGCTGACATGACGACATGCTTAAACTGTTCTATGGCTTCCGTGTTGCTATGTTTGACGCGGAAGCAAGTATAACAGTTAGGTACATTAGCCGTTTTCACAAATGATTATTGAGCGAAACCTTTTCAAACATTTTAAAATGTTTCTGAAAGTTTCGACGATCCACTTCTTAAATACACATCTGTTATACGCGGTTTCTTTCTTGAAATGTCCCTTAGAATTTTGCAATATATTGGTACAAACATAATATGTTATGGTGAACTAGTATTTAGTTAAGATGATTTATTGGTTAGTTAGTTATGAACTTCATCGTCTGCATCTTTTAAAATCATTCTGAAACATATAGAAACATTCTGTGGCGTGGCACGCTGTTGGTCGCTCAACGGACTCCCCCTCAGTTGACGCATAATGGACTCGCCAAATGCAATGGACTAGCGAATCGATTCTAGCACAGCATTAGGTATACAATGTACAGGCCCACCTGTCATCCATGACGCTGCAAGATTTAGGCTGTGTTCGCCTTCAGACGCCTATGTTACTATGTACATAGGCGTATGCCTAATGTACTCATACAATAGTATTCCTGTTAACTACTTGCTACCGGAATTGGTAGAAAGCACTTCTCGAACGATTCCCGGAATCTCCGCGGAAATTGACGGGTCAGAACACAGCCTAAGTAACTAGTATGACAGTATGCTACACTGAACGAATGGACTCTAAACTCATATGTTTCTTAAAATCGGTCATTTTTTATCATAAACTTGTTATAAGCTCAACTCATTTTTCCATAACTATTTAATAATTATATTATCGCTTAAATCAGTATTTTTGATTGGAATATATCATGTACTAAAACTTGCAAACCAAAACATTTAAAACATTTCACAGAGAGATTCAGAAGCTTTTAAGTGCAATAATCCTTCGTGAAAACGCCTATTATGAGGCTTTTATGTTATGTGACTTCGCTCATAAATAGCTGTTTCTGTCGGGATCATGGCAAGGAAATAAAGAACAAAATATTGTAACATACCGGCCGCTATACATATGCGGATCCTATTGAAGTTCTCATTACCTACATACTATTTGCTAAGAGTATACGCTTCTGGAAAAATATAAGCCTCTGTATCTACATATAAAAAAGTAATATTAGCCGTTTTCACGATGGCTTATTTTGCGCGAATTTTTTAAAACATTTTAAAATGTCTTAAAATGTTTTAGTAGTAGCCGCTTTCACGATGGATTAATTTACGAAAAAAATTTAACCCTTGCCCTACGGGAACGTAGGGCGAGGTTTAAAACATTTCTAGCAAACAAGTCCATCGTGAAGACGGCTACTACTAAAACATTTTAAACCATTGTAAAATGTTTTAAAACATTTCGCGCAAAATCAGCCATCGTGAAAACGGCTATTGTATATCGGACGCTATATGCGGTTCCAATGAAATTCCACGTTACATAATCACTATTTGCTTAGAGTGTACGCTTCTGAAACAAACTATAAACCTCTGTATGTTTTTCCACGGCGGCCAGGCTGTGACGGTTTATTTTCTGTGGGATGTCAGTCTAAACCACTCGCCCGCCTCTTTAAGACAGTCCCGAGCGCCGGGAGTAGTGCGAAGTTGGAAGATCCCGAAACAAAACAGGCATCCTCTCGGAAATCGAGTCTGCTCGTCCATTTCCGACCACCTCAGGCGAGCAGCCGCCAAGGAGCCATCGATTGAGTTCGCTAAGAGCTCAGGCTTAACCTCACGATCACCGCGACCACCGCGATCCCCGCAACCATCGCGATCCCCGCGATCCCTACGATCCCTGCGATCCCAGCGATTCTAATTATCCCCGCTATCCGTGATCCCCGCTATCCCCGCGATCCCCGCGATCCCCGCGATCCCCGCGATCCCTGCTATCCCCGCTATCCCCGCGATCCCCGCGATCCCTGCGATCCCCGCTATCCGTGATCCCCGCTATCCCAGAGATTCCGCGCTCTCCCGCGATCTTCCCATGGCCGAGAGACAAGTGACCAAGTCCGCGGATGGCCGTTATCGCCATTAAAACGGCGGCGAGGCCATCTCGCGCGTCCGGACAGCGTCGGCCGCTCCCGGTCACCGCAATCAATGCCTACCAGGTCAACTGGCTCGTGTCGGTTTCGCCAGCACCGGCGGCGGCGCCGAGACGCGGCGCGCCGCGCCGGTGGGTCGGTCGGGCGGCCGGCGGTCGGCGCGGCGGCGGCCGGTCGGGCGGACGGCGGCACTGTTTGGAGCGGCGGCGCGGCGGTAACAGCGGCGGCGCGGCGCGGGCTCGCAGCTCGAGTCACGACTCGAGTCCCGACTCGAGTCACGATTCGCAGCTACAGCTCAGGGTGTCTGCCGGTGGGTGAGGGAGGGGAGGCAGGAACTCGGACCAGGAGTGGAATCGAAAAGACTGCGCTGAGGTCGACGAGAGGACTGGGTTTGTGTTTGACTCTGCCAGTGGAAAGACTGGCAGGCGTGGTGATCTGGAGGGCCAAGAGCAGGGTTTGAAGATTGGGAGGGCCGACTGTGGCGAGCGCTGGTGGTTCGTGATGGCCAGGAGCAGGTGACCGGTGGAAGTGCCGGCGCAGTCGACAGATCGGCAGAGATTCGCCCGCTTCTCTGCAGTCGCCAGGCCACAGGCTGCACTTCGATAGCAAGGTCAGTCCAGCGGGATATCCGGCATTCATGTAAGAACAAAGGTCAACTACCACCACCGGAGTAACCATTGCAGGTCATTGACAGTCGACTGGGAACATGTGACCCAGAAAATACGATAAAGTACCTATGTGATATTTACTATTAAAAAGGAAACAGCATATTGGCATTTATCTGCAATGACGTGGTTAAAGGTTAGCATACAAATGTTCATCAGAAAAGATACATTTGTATTACACTAACTCAATTGTCTATGTATATAGTCTCCTCACGTGGCTAGTGTGCTGTTCTGAAATTTGTTTGTAATACTTGATGCATGGCCGCCGTATCCAGCCACCCTCTAATACTTCACACAGCAACAAAAACAACTGTTGGGCTGTGTCCATATCATGGTTGAATCATATTTAACAATACCAATGATCACAAAAATCAGACTTAACCATTTACACCGGCCTTCTGAAATCCAATTACAGCCTTCCACTCGAATTACATTCCGCACTGACACAAATGTTCCAGACACACGTGAGCTGATTCGGATTTAAAGTCCCGCGGGCGGTCGGAAGCGCGTGCCACAATAACAATAAACCACCGCTTCGGGCCAATCCGCGTCCAAATCCCACACGCGGCCAGTATATCTCACAAACTGGAAATTATTGCGCTCCTGTCACTCTGAGGTGATCATTTGTTGGCGCGAGGGCCAGTGCTCGGCCAGGCCGGGGGCCGACGATGCCGAGGACACGCTGGTGTCCGCCGCTGGTGTCCGCCACTGGTGTCCGCCGCTGGTGTCCGCTGTCTGGTGTCCGCCCGCTGGTGTCCGTCCGCCGCTGGTGTCCGCCGCTGGTGTCCGCCGCTGGTGTCCGCCGCTGGTGTCCGCCGCTGGTGTCTGCCGCTGGTGTCTGCCGCTGGTGTCCGCTGGCTGGTGTCCCCCCGCCGCTGGTGTCCGCTGTCTGTTGTCCGCCGCTGGTGTCCACCGCTGGTGTCCGCCGCTGGTGTCCGCCACTGGTGTCCGCCGCTGGTGTCTGCCACTGGTGTCCGCCGCTGGTGTCCGCCGCTGGTGTCCGCCGCTGGTGTCCGCCGCTGGTGTCCGCCGCGCCACTGGTGTCCGCCGCTGGTGTCCGCTGTCTGGTGTCCGCCGCTGGTGTCCGCCGCTGGTGTTCGCCGCTGGTGTCCGCCGCTGGTGTCCGCTGTCTGTTGTCCGCCGCTGGTGTCCGCCGCTGGTGTCCGCCGCTGGTGTCTGCCGCTGGTGGCTGCGGCTGGTGGCTGCGGCTGGCTGGTGTCGTTGTTTTCGACCGAAGGAGGGGCAAATGAACTGACGGTGTAGAGGCGTCCCCAGCCGGTCGTGTGATGAGGAGACGCCATCAGCCGGCGCCGCTGTTGTGACCGCTCGCCGCCGCGACGGAAACTTACCGAATAGGGTATTAGTTTGCGCCGGCACATAAAACCCCTGAGGCATGGCAGTTAATTAAGAATTGTGATATTAGCAGAGAACTGTATGAAATTGGTGTGGTGGGTTAGTATATGGCGGGTAATAGTACACTTCTTTACACTCGCGTTTTACCATTCAGCATAACTGTTTGAACGGGGATTTTTACAAATTAGTAGAGTACATTACATTAGTTCGACAAATCTGATCAGCGGCTGGCGCCGGAGTTTAACCGATGAGCAAAACAATCTGAACGCTTGATTACTTATTCTACATAACTTTTCGACAGTTCGATATAATTTCAGCTATGGTCGAAATAGTTGGCTACTTCACTTCCGGCGGCAGCTTTTATACATTGAACAGAATATTTCAGACGAGCATCATAACTTCGCGTTGGTTTGAGAAACTATTCGGCATTCGTTTCAAATACTTCGTAACTGCCCAAAATTGAATGCGTGTTCATGAACATATGTATGTTTTTTAATTTGTAGCATATATGCATGCTAAGTGATATTAAGCTTTAGTAAAGGCATGCAACAAAATTTAACTTCTAGTTTATGTTATAGTGGCACACAAGTTTAATTTCGCTATAATTATTTGTGTAAATATTATGTACAAAATACAAAAAAGTGGCATCATCCAAGTATATGTTTATGGTTGTATATACATAACATAACATTGGAGTGTAAGGCATAGTCAGTTATGTACCCACCAGCCCCAGGCCCAGCCCAGCCCAGGCTAATAAACACCAAGCCCAGGCCCAGAACATGCCTAGTCAAATTCCTAATACTGAGGTCCATGTCCGGTCTGGTCCATTTAGATCAAGCATATAATTATTATTCTAGCATATTTACTTGTATACTATAAATTAGATATAATATCACTCACCTGTGTTTGGCTATGGACGTAAGCTGCTGGTTTAAATATGTGTAAGTTCTGAACTGGCTTGCGCGGCACGCCCATTACTTCAACATTCTCAGCCCAGGCACGCCCAGATCTCGGTGATTTCCTTAAAGTTAAGACCTAGCCCAGGCCCAGCTTAAGCCGAACCCATGACCCATGGGCCAGCCCAGCGAACTCTGGTGTAAAGGTGCCGTGCAAAGGCAGAATTTAAACCACGAGGCAGTTGGGAAGCACAGCATCCTCTGTCACGCTGGTCCTCGTCTCCCTCACTTCCCTGATATGGATGTGGTTGCTCCGCTCCTTCTGAGCTCATCCCATTTTGTCGAGCCCAGTGGTAGACACGGTTCCGCTAATCCGCTAACCTCTAATTAGCGGATCTAACTCTTCGTTTAGTGGATTAGCGTTTTCTCTAACCTTTGAAACCGTCAGTGGACCAACTAGCTTCCGCGAAATTTAGTTCCGCTAACGTTAAGTCCGCTAATGCAATTAAAACATGTTTGTTGCATGTTTGCGGTTGAACTCTGCAAAGGTCGCAATCTCTGCAGAAACCACAACTGTTATCTAGTGCATATGCTCTTGAACAACACACACTCGGAAACTGCACATGTTTCAAGGATCAATACTACGGGACGCCAATTTTGCCAGACACGACCTTGAGAAACAGGTCAAAGGTTACGGGTTGTAGGGGTTAGAAGTTCGAAATCGTCAGAGTATGTGTCAAATTGTTCAAGAGAATGGTACTGAATGCTTGATCGCGATCGGTTGATAACTACGCGAGTTATTCCGGAAAAAAATAAGGGGAGAGGTGTCATCTCTCCTACACCGGCGAGGGATATACCTGTATATTCGAGGCGGGACTGTCATTGATTGCATGAATGGCGTCGGGTGATCAGAATCATTCAACCAAAGCCAGTGCCCACTAATGAGAGATTTAATGCTGCGCCTTCAGTAAAGCTGCTGTATATATTTAGTCGAGCAGGAAGCTCCCGTGCGAAACTCGTCAGCTTTGCCGTCAGTCCCCGTTCCCCGTGAAATCGTGGGCCGCACAAAAAAACTACTTCAAAACGCCTCTCAGGGCCGCGCCGCCCTGAACTTGATCTGAGTTTTGCGACTGCAGTTGGAGATTAGGTCGACTCCACTGACGTTTTTTTCCCGGCTTTGTGAGCGTGTCGTCCGTATAGCCCGCTCAAGTAGACGCATTTGTACGCCACCACACTGACGAACGATGCAGGGGGGGAGGGGGGGCTAGGTGGACGGCGGATTACGGAGCGTGCTGATAAGAGCTCAGTCTCCCTGCTTTCGTGCCTCAGTATGTTTTATTTCTCCTCCTTCCCCTACCCCCTATCTCCCTCTCCCCTATCTCTCGCTCTCTCTCTCTCTCTCTTACTCTCCCTCTCTCTTGCTCTCCCTCTCCCATTCAATTTCCCTTTTTCCTTTCATCCTCTGTTTACATTAGTAAGGAAGTAGAAATGATACGATTACAGAGCACACAGCTGAATCGTTTAAGCGAAGCAATTAGCAAACCACCTGCGAAGTGGAATGCTGAGTTACAGTGATAGCAGATCGGCAGCTGCTTTGACAAACATTGGTCAATTTCATATTATGAAATGTGAAGTCACTCTCTGCATATGAGCTGTCATATAAATGACCATATATGGTACAGAGAATCTACTTTGACAGTGAGAGACTTCACTCACTAAGGAAAATCAAAGTTATGGCAGTGATGTTTCATATCACGTGTCCTTTCAGTATTCGTCCTGTCTTTTGCTCCTCTTTAACAGCAAAACCTATATTAAAAGGATAAATTTAACTGAATTGCATGTTGGTCAGGGCCCCAAAACAAGTACTCACATAGAGCCTGAACAACCCATTTCTGTTCTATGTTAAAAACCCTTGCGAACAGCTCTGGTACAAAGTCATGTATGCAAGCTTATATCTATGTAAATAACATAGATGTTATTTAAATAACATAGATGTTATTTTCCGCCTATCTACTGATAGCGTGGCTGTGTCAGTATTTTCGTTGCTTGAATGACATTGAAGTCATGAGCCACTGCCAGGCGCCAGCATACTCGTATACTTACACAATGCACATCTAAAGCAAATGAAGTCATACTGCTCGTGTGCGATGGTCAATGCAAAGCAGTTGTAAACGCAATGACTCTCTCCATCTGGCAATGCTTTCCTTATCACGTCGGAAATCACGATAAATTGTGCAATCTGCTTACACATCCTGAGTTGAACGGTCATCCTCTATGAGCAGGCCCCATCGTGACGATGCTTCATAGCCGACACTCACAGCACAAAATTCCTGAAATAGACCAAGGATATGGCCATATTGCCGGAGATCTCGTGTCTCCCAGCCATGGAACCTTCCACCGGCGCGCCCGACGGTTCAGGCCCGCAGTTTCTGACCATGCCTACAGCCGTGGGTCACACGAGCTCGACTGCAGCTCGTGCCGCGCTTCCTCGCTGGAGATAGGCGTTGCATGGCTGTCGGTCTGATTTAAGCACGAGCCGGTTCAAGTGTTCCTAAAGCATTGAGCTGGCAGCAGCAGCGGTGGCGGCCGTGGCGGCGGCGAGCCACAGTTTATGGTGCCGTTCCAGATAGCGAGCCGAGCCGAACCGCCGAGACAACCAGCGCTGATCAGCACACTCGTCATGAACCGTTAGTATTGATGCTCCAAGAATGGAGGTGCAACTTTCCAGGGAGAAACACCCAAAAGACGGTATAATTTAACAAGTTTAAATAATGTCCAGCGAAGGCCTGTGGAATGAATTATCATCCACAGCATGCTAGATTTTAGCAATGCTATAACTTATTTCATTTAGTTAACGTTCATATTTAGGTACATATATATGTAAGCAGTGAACTCCTAAATCAATAAATCAATATGAGGAATTGACTGTTTATTTCATTTCATTTATTTACTTATTTCATCACCAACAGAGTATCTCTACTCTATTCACAGGTGAAGTCAATAGAAAATAAATAAATGTAGGTTATTCCAAACTCATGCTGTGACAGACTGCATTGACATCACCAGAGAAACAGAATTCTGCATCTCTAGTCCAGAACGGCCATGGCATCACACTCCAAGGCATAAACTGTCTCATTCGGTCCGCCTGAGAGAGCCGTACACTCTGTATTCTGAGCCAACATACCGGAACCGGGGTCATGGGGACCATGGGGTACCATAGCCAGAGGCGTGACATATATGACCTTGGGTAAGGACAACCGTCAACGACAATAATGACGGGAAATATATGGTCTCATCATTATAAGTTCAGCAGCTTATTGTCCGCTAACTCTCGCCAGTTCGTGCAGGTGATATACGGCTCTCTTCATTATATGTAGCCGCACTTGATGGTTAACAAATGACTACGCCAGGGTTATTGCACGTCACTTCTCGTTGTTTACCGATGTGGTGCGGTAATCCTGAGCCGAGGGCTGCGTCCAGCCCCTGTCAATTGCCTGGCAACACTTGAGCCGTGACATCACCATTTATACACACAGCGAGTCGGTTTTTAGCTCAGGTTTTTTTCTATTGGAAAAAACACAATTCTAAAGAATAGCGTTGTTTGCAATGGACGAAAAACAACCTTCGGTTACAGTATGGTGACCCATGGGAAAATAGGTGGTATTGTGTTCCAATTTCAAGCATTTGTAGTTTGTACTAAAAAATATGAGGTATTAAACCTAGAGCCGAGTGAGGAAATGGTGACATAGGACTGCGATAAGCTGTTGTTTTATGACCTTGGCTGATGACAACAAGCAGACGTTCTCTCACTCGATACTCGATAGACATGCGGTGCACACCGGCTGCTGGCTACCAACATTGTGTAGGTTCTGCACGCCGCGCTGTGCGACCTGGCAACTGGCAACTCGTCAACCTGGCAACAACCTGGCAACTCGTCCTCCAGCTGCAGACCGAACAGCTGTTCTGCTGTGAACCGAACAGATGTTCTGCTGTGAACCGAACAGCTGTTCTGCTGCGAGAACTCACAGCCTGACTGCATCGCCGTCGCCTTGCAAAAACTAACAAAGTGCTCAAACTTTAAATGTCAACGCGTTTACGGTGCAAGCAGGTAGCTTAATGCCGTCAAACTCTGCCAAACGACTTAGAGCGAACGATCACCCGTGGCTGCATTATTAAGAAACCGTGGAACGCCAGGCACTGTCCGTTTCTCTGGAGGCGAGGAAGGTGTACCTTTTGATTGGAACGTCGGTAGGAAATCCCTCTGGACATTATCCATTAATATTAACCCCAAACCTGTCAAACTGGTTTGAACTAGAAATGAGATATACATTGAAACCTCGGAACGGACAGCCGTCCTTGAGACATTGACGCCTATGCGTCCATGTTGAGACTGCACTGCCCGGCGTCTCAGATCGATATGTGGCTGCTGCGGCGAACAAACAAACATGTCCGCTGGGTGTGCTGCGTGACCCGCGGGTGGTCACGGATGGAGCCAAGGTCACACGAGAGGCCGCTCCCGTGCCATTTACAGCTCCGACCGCGCAGTAGCATCAGTCGCCACTATGGCCCATACACCAGGCAGGGAGCTCGAGTTATGAGTGCCACAGAGCACGGCGGAAAGTAGACTGCATCGTATATTTATAGAAAAATGAAAACATGGTGCGATGTAGTGGTTCTAATAAACGAATGCCGCGATAGAATTTTGCTAGCTCATTAATTTCGCAGCTCCAGACAGAGGAGGACTCTGGCGAACATCCAAAGCTGTGAAGATATGGGGAATTAGTAACCAAACCAAGCCAGCCTCTTTAATGCTGCTGATTATTTGTTTGCGAAGGCTAAATTTCAACAAGGGACGTAGCTTCTCCAGGGAAGTTTGGGGAGGGGGTTGAGCTGAAAAAATCGCTTTAAGAAACATCAAAATCCAAGAAATACAAATTTCTTCCCGGACTTGGCCCTTCCTCGTCAAAGTTGGAGAGGGCTGAATAGGAACCTAAACCACTGGTCTTAACATATGCACTCCAAGTAGTCCAGTCTCACTAAATTGAGTTATTCATAAGTCATGATATATGTAGATTGTAGATTGTGTATAGCAATTTATGTGGCATACACGTATTTGTCATATGTGCAACATGTGCGTAGAATACCCAGAGCAGCCATGGCGGCTCCATTAGGACTAATCGTCACCATCCATCATCATCTGCGTATATTCCATAACGAAGCTGTTTATTCAGCATGCAGTCTGCAGCACAAGACGTATACAGTTTATGTTGGAATACAAAATATCGAACACGTGATGGATTTATCGATGGAGTTGACAGCTGCAGGAAGGTCTGAGGGGAGCAGCTCTCTAGCTGTCTCGTTGGACACGAGTCCATCGTTGGACACGAGTCCATCGTTGGACACGTGTCCGATATATTGAATGCAGGTTGTCCAGACCGAACAGCCGGTCTGCACGTACGGTACGATGAGTGGGTCGAGCGAGGTCGAACCCTGCCAGATATCCAGGCACGTTTATGTGTGTCTGTTCTGCTGTTAATGTTGCCAACACGGTTCAATTAGATAATATCAAATTATTGGTATTCAATATACCTCATCATCTTGTTTTGTAGCTCATTGACTTAAATGTATCAACGAATTTTCGCTTAGTGATTGGCTTCACTCTGCACTCAAAATGGAATTGACAAACAATTGCATTCATTGCATGAATAGAAAACGGTCTGGAGCGGATTGATAGACTAATACACTACTTTTTAGAATAGTTTCTACTTTCTAGCCTGTGTATTTATTTTGCACTCGACGCATTAGTGACATGCCATTGCTATCGCTTGTGATATTGGCTCCGGCATTTTCACTCCTTCATTCACAATGGAATGCTCGGCAGCAATCATAAGAGAACGTGATACTAGCACATACTCGAATTACAATCTTCTGATAATGTGTCATTCAATTGTACGAACTGCATACGTTGACGTTCATAATGACATATATAAACAGCTCTTCTAATCTATCAAAGTGAGGAAGAGTAAACACGAAACCCGTCTTGGTCTTTAAAAAATTAGTTAGGGCGTTGACTGCTTACAACCAAATACGGTTTTATACTCAACTTTCACTCCCTCTCACACAAAAAGACAATGTTCAGCGCACATTCAAAGCACTGACTTGTAGATGGTTCAGCTTTTAATGTGTACCACCGAGCGTCGCACCGCTCATTTCAACTATGCGACCTAGCGAGTTGCACGTGCAGCGTGACTGACCAGTCAGAGGTGGAGCGTTGACTGACCAGTCAGAGGTGCAGCGTGACTGACCAGTCAGAGGTGGAACGTGACTGACCAGTCAGAGGTGGAGCGTGACTGACCAGTCAGAGGTGCAGTGTGACTGACCAGTCAGAGGTGGAGCGTGACTGACCAGTCAGAGGTGCAGCGTGACTGACCAGTCGGAGGTGCAGCGTGACTGACCAGTCAGAGGTGGAGCGTGACTGACCAGTCAGAGGTGGAGCGTGACTGACCAGTCAGAGGTGGAGCGTGACTGGCCAGTCAGAGGTGAGCCCAGTCGGAGACGAGGGGTGGACGAGCCTTTGCTAGCACCAGCTGGTTACCTAGAAACACACAATATATGATGGCACTAATAATCTAATGGGTCAATGAGAAAAGGTCTCAGATGAATCGTTTGTTAAATATATGTATTTAAGATTATGTACTTGATAAAATCTTCTTTCATGCCATATGACAAAGATAACCCCAATATCTTATTTAACTACTGTGAAAAACGGGGTTTGACGCCATCATTACTTCAAAGTGGATGTACGGCTTGTATGGCTAAAATGAACTATTGTTTTATTATTTTCATAATACAAGTAGCACGACATATTCCATACCGATTTAGTAATTCCATCAAAATGAATGACAGAACAAAGCACCGATTGACCCGAGGAGGAGGCTTCATCAATGTTTCAATATAACCTCAACACAATCGATAGCATGGAAGCCAACAAGATTGCTTTGTGATCCGATTTGAAACAAGGCTGCATTATTCTGTAATAACTCGAGCATATTGTTAATGAAAATCCTGCAGGTCCACCACCAGTTCGTAAAACCTCGAGCAAGTTTTCCAGTTTCCAGCCAATGCTGGGAGCTCCACGAAAATGACAAGGTCACAGCTTACGGTCTTTGGTCAAAACCTGTCAGTCTCTCAGACCAGGCTGTCTCAGAATTTCAGCCCACAGTATCACAGTCAACAGTCTATCAGTCCACAGTCTCTCAGTCCACAGTCTCTCTGTCCACAGTCTCTAGTCACAGGTCCTATCATGTCCCATGTATTCCTCAGTCCGACAGTATCTCAGTCCACAGTTCTCATCCACAAGTCTTTCAGTCACAGTCTCTCAGTCCCACAGTAATTCATACCAGTCTATAGTCCAAGTGCCTCTCATCACAGTCCTCAGTCCACAGTATCCAGTCACAGTCTCTTCATCCACAGTCTCTCAGTCCACAGTCCTCTCAGTCCACGTCCTCCTTCAGTCCCACATCTCTGCGTCCCCGCAGTCTCTCAGTCCATCTAGTCTCTCAGTCCACAGTCCTCAGTCCACAGTCTCTCAGTCCACAGTCTCTCATCCCACAGTCTCTAACAGTTCAAAGTAATCTAGTCCACAGTATATAGCTAAACAGTTTCTGCCTGTAATCTCAGTCCCAGTCTCCAGTACACAGTATCTCAGTCCACAGTCTTCAGCACACAGTTTATCAGTCCAAGTCTTCAGTCGCAGTCTCTCAATCCACAGTCGCTCAGTCCTTTCAGTCCACAGTATATCAAGTCCCACATCTCTCAGTCGCACTCTTCTCATCAACAAGTTTCCCTCCCCCCTCAGTCCCCCCCCCCAAGTCTCTCAGTCACTAGTCCTCAGTCCACAGATCAACAGTCCACAGTCTCAGTATACAGTCTCCTTCAGTCCACAAGTATCACAGTCCACAGTCTCCAGTCCACAGTCTCTCAGTCCACTGTCTCAGTCCACAGTCCTCTCAGTCCATAGTCTCTCAGTCCACAGTTCTCAAGTTCCAACGAAGTCTCTCAGTCTCACAGTCTTCTCATCACCAGTCTTCAGTCCACATTTTCTTCTCAATCCCATGGGTCGTCTCGATCGAGGTGCCGCACCGAAATTATTAGTCAGATGTCTGCCCAGTCGGAATCCAATCGTCAGCGACAGTCCATGGATGGCTAGCATCCGAGCGAGTACGTATTCAGGTCGCAGCCGTTGGCTCAGTCAGCCGCCATCTGAGGTGTGAATCAGTCACAGTCTTCAGTGCACAGTTCTCAAGTCCAGAATCAGGTCCGCTCAGTCGCATATGGTACTGAGGTGTAATTAGTCGACACAGGTGCAGTATTCTGGTCACGGCGCGACAGGTCGGTCAGTCGCACTCACGTACTACTAGTCCATCATGCCTCTCAGGTGCCAGCATCCTCTCATTTCCGAATAACAGTGTATTCACAGTTCCACAATCTCTCAGTACGCCACAGTCTACAAGTCCACAGTCTCTCAGTCCACAGTCTCTCAGTCCACAGTCTCTCATCCAGAAGTAATGTCATCCACAGTTCTCTCAAGTCTTCACAAGTCGTAAATCATCCCACAGTGCGGCCTCTCAGGTTTCCACCGATCAGAGTGCAGTGCACGCGTATACAGTCACAGTCTTAGTCCACCGGTCATCGTAATTTAAGCGCACGAGTCTCTCGAGTCCAAGTCCGCTCAGTCACATCTCTCTTGTGCAACAGGCTCTCTAGTCCCAGTTTATGGTTAGCCATTGCCACAGGTTATCAGTCCACAGTCTCTCAAGTCCACAGGTCTCTGCAATCCAACGATAGTCTCTCTAGTCCACAGGGTCCTCGAGTCCACAGTCTAGTCAGTCCACGGATCTCATCCACAGTCGTATCTCAGAGGATCATGCAGTCCGTTACATCAGTCCACAGTCCTCTCAGTGCCAACAGTATGCGCAGATCCACAGTATCTCGAGTACACAGTCTCTCCGTCCACAGTATCTCAGTCACATCCCTCAGTCCACAATCTATCTGTCGAACAGTCGCGTCTCAGTCCACAGTATTCTTCAGTCCACAAGTCTCGGTCAGTCCATCAGTCTCTCTAGTTTCACAGTCTCTCAGTCCACAGTCTCTCAGTCCACAGTCTCTCAGTGCCACAGTCGTCTCATCCACAGTATTCAGTCCACAGTCTCTCAGTCCACAGTAATTCAGTCCACAGTATCTCAGTCACAAGCTCTCAGTTCCACAGTATCTCAGTCCACAGTCTCTCAGTCCACAGTCTCTCAGTCCACAGTCTCTCAGTCCACAGTAAATCAGTCCACAGTCTCTCAGTCCACAGTCTCTCAGTCCACAATCCCTCAGTCAAGACTGTCTCTCTCAGCGTGTTAGTCTACACTGCACGGTCTCTCTCGATCAGACGGGTCTCCGGGAGCAGACATGCCTTACACGGCCGATGGCCAGCAGATGGATTCGTGGCACCACTCAGGAGCCCCGAACCTCGTCTGTCATCCCGCTACACCGCGAGACTTGTCAATATCGCTTATATTGTATCCTGTATTGTGTCATGCCTTGGCCAGGACGATGCCAACAAGTGAAGTTTGCTTTCCGGAGTGACAACTGTTGTCGATTTTGTGTTATGCTGCAAAATTTCCCCTTCTGCGCTTCTTCGTCTGACAACTAACCCATTATTCGAGAGAAGAAAGTATTCGCCATCATATCCGGCTAATAGTCAAGCATGAAATACAAAATTAAATACCAACAGTCGTTGCTAAAACCCAGTGTAGGTACCGCATCAGCGACGTTGACAAACTTTCTGAAGGAAAACAAAAAGGCACTGTTAACTAGGTGAAATCTCACTGTGGTAATGCCTACATAGGCGAAACGGGTAGACAGAAAGATGTCAGGCTGGGCGAGCATGCAAAAAGCATTCGATATGGTCGTGCGAAAATCGGCGCCAGCACGGCACACAAGCGGCTGTGACATGGAAATGCAAACTATGGAAGCAGAAACGTTGGCGCACAAAAGCAACTGGAGGAAGAAAACTATGCGAGAGGCTTTATAAATGAAAAATGACCCTTACATTAACAGAGATATTGGACATTTTCATTAAGCTCGACATGGGATTTCCCCCTGTGAAATGTAGTTGATTTTGTGTTGTTAAGTATCGGCTCATGTGATTCCTTATCAATAGAGTTAAACATTAGGCGTTTTCACGATGGACTATTTTGCGTGAAATGTTTAAAACATTCTAAAATGTTTTAAAATGTTTTAGTATTAGCCGTTTTCACGATGGATTACTTTGCGCGAAATGTTTTAAAACATCTTAAGATGTTTTGAAATGTTTTAGCATGAAAGTTTTAGTACACTTATCAATTCCTTAACTACACAACTTTATCAAACGATTTTTGTCTGGAAATGTCTCTTACAATTTTATAATATGTTGGTAAGAATATAGTATGTTAAAAATATGCGGTTTGGGGCTAATTCAAGATAATTATGTATACCCGGTTATCTGTGATCTTCGCCTGCGATCAATTTTTAGATACATTACGAAAATTTAATATCCTGGCACGCTTAAGTCCTCAACAAAGCACTCCTCCCTTGACTCAAATAATTCGAACTCGCCTCCAGCGAATCGTTGCTAGCGCATTAATGCGCCCATGCGGAAGCGCAGACGACCTGTGATCCATGACCGCTGCCCAGCATTGAGTAACTAATATTGGGGTATCTAACTGAACGAATCGATCTCAGACGCACATGTTCTTTTAGAAACGAACAATTTTTTTACATTAGATCTTGTAATTAGCTCATTTCATGTTTTTATAATCTCTGTAATGATAAAGCCTAAATCAGTAACTTATTTTTCTTGGAATATATCGTATACTAAAACTTTCATACTAAAACATTAAAAAATATGCATCCTGCAGAGCGAAATCCAAAAATACGATACCATCTACTACAAGTGTGCTTGGGGAGTACTGTTGATTAACAAACTTCGCTTTGCTTGCTCTTGTTGACAACCTCGAATTCCAACAGCGACATAAACTGATAAAACTCGGGAAAGTTGTGGCTCTCTGCACCACAACTTCCCGTCATGCTATGCTTCATAAATAATGCAATTATGAGTTATCATAGTGCTTCTTATGAGTTGTATAATGCAACTAATGCATTTTGGCAGACCAGTGACATTACTTATATTGCATGAGCACCCCAAATTAGGCCCTCTTAGATTTTAACACGGAGGGCACTCAGCCTACGTGTCCACCCGGACATCCACGTTGTGATTTTAATAATTACAAGCTATACAGACATGCTATTAAAACCGCTCAACATGCCCTTATCAATACTTGGGCTGGAAAGTCAGTAGCGCAACAACAGGTCATTACATGAACGTAGTTATGAGCGTAGGTGAACGTAGGCGCCGTAGTTAGCGTTGAACGAGCGATCGCAAAGGAAATGCATCTTAAATTTAACTCGATCGGGCAAGCAGTTTCTGAGATGCAAAAAAGGGTGGGTACGTACACAAGTGCAGAGGCACCTCACCCCTAACTTCTGGAAAGGCGGCGGCTGAGAAGTTCCTAACCACACACTCAATTTATACACAATCGGCTCAATCGTTCCTGAGATATACAATAGGGGTGTGCACGTGGGCACGTGCAGAGGCACCTCACCCTGGCTTTAGAAAAGGCGGTGGCTGGAAAGTCCCTAACCACACACCAAATTCGAACGCAATCGACTCAGCCGTTCCCGGGATATATAACAGGGGTGTGCTGTGTGCACGTGCGTACGTGCAGAGTCAACCCACCTCTGAGCTGCGGAAAGTGGCGGCTGAGGGGTCCCTAACCACACACAGAATATGCACCCAATCTGCCAAGCCGTGTGGAGTTAGTGGAGAAGCGAGAAAACAAAACATTACAACAGTAACCTCACGCGGCACGCGGCACGCGCAGTGGTAGTCACCCACACGAGTCGGCACCAGTTGCAAACAGGGTAGGGCGAATGGGGCTACTCAGCCAAAAATATCGCTTGTCAATCGGACGAGCAGTTGCTCGACGGGCATGTGGGTCGACTCATATCAGCTTCTCAAATGCGTCGTCACGGGTCGGGTCGGGTCGGGCCGGGTCACTCATATTCAGATTTTTGCCATAAACCACAGGACGAAGCGAGCGGCGCTCGCTCGCAATAGTGCACTTGAATTGATGCCTCTGTTTTGCTACCGCGGACGGTGCCCCTCCCCTCCCTCCCCCCGCGGACGGTGCCCCTCCCAGGTAAATTACGAGCAAGCGCGAAGCGCTCGCTCATCTTTCCGTGGTATACGGGGAAAATATGATTATGAGCGGCCCAACCCGACCCGACCCGACCAGACCCAGCCCGACCCATGGCGACGCTTTTGAGAAGCTCATATTTTTGCAACCGCACGTCTGATTGACAAGTGGGCTCCTTTGCTGAGTACACAGAATACACAGAATCCAACCTACCCTGTTTGAAACCAGTGCCGACTCATGAGTCATGTGGGTGACCACCACTGCGCGTGGCGCGTGAGGGGTGTTGAAAAGGTGTTTGCGTAAAAACTTTCGCAACGCTGTGTGAATTGTGTTCAATTTGGTTGTGGGTTTAGGAACCATTACCAGCCGCTGCTTTTTCCACAAGTCGGGGTGCGGTGCCTTCTGCACGTGCACACAATGCACACCCCTATTTACTGTCCAGAAACGGCTTGAACCGATTGTTGTTCGAATTCGGAGTGGTTATGTAACCTCTCAGCCGCCGCCTTTCCACTACTCAGGTGGGGGGTGGCTCTGCACGTGCGCACCCCTTTTGTGTCTCAGAAACTACTTGCCAGATTGAGTTGAAACTCAACATAATTTCCTTCGCGCTCGCTCGTTCATCGCCAACTATACGACGCTTTGCTGGTTCTGTGTAATAAACAAAGACTCGTCCGTGGTTATGGTGGTACCTAGATACCAGATACTATTTTTCCGTTTTCAGATTTTTCAGATTTTTGCCGTTTACCAAATACTTGTTAGATACACTAGATAAGGTGTAATGAGCACACCTTATGTGACTTCTTTAAATATTAACAAACGGATAGCAAGCGACCAAACACTTACACACCGATACGCTGGGGGCGAGAAAACATGCTCTTTTACCTACTGCGGCGCGTTTACGAACAGTATGGGATCCTATACACCAGTGCCTTTTATTCAGCTTGTAATTGTGTGGAATAGTCCACCATAACATGGGGTTTTGAACTGAGATAGCATCGCGGGTGTCTGATGCTGTGTTGGCAGCGCCATCTGCCCGCCAGCCGCGCCACCTGGTGCGGGTGTTTCGCGGGTTGAGGTGTCCGGGGCTGTCTCGCGGGTTGAGCTGCCGGGGATTGGCCACCCCTGGACTCGGCTCCCTGTTTTGGGTGGCCCCGGCGCGGCGGAGCACCGGAGATCCGTCGCCTCATGTATGTGTGTGTGTGTGTTTATGTGTATTGTTTGTGTATGTGTGTGTTATTACATGAAGTGGCTTCAATTGTAGCTTATACAATAATATGATCCACTGTTTGTTTACCCCAAAACTCTACCCCAACGGATCTAGAACAGATTTTTTAACGAACCGCCACAATTTATACCAGATGGTTGGTTTATATCAGATGGACGTTGACGTCATAACATTATAGCCAATATTTGCTGTTAAAGTCAACCGACCTTGGCTCTATTTCGCCAAACTTGTGAGTCCTTGGCGCTCTATTTTTGGATGACTTCCCCTTACTTTGCCGAACTGACATCACCAATGGCAATGGGATAATCCTGTCGAGAACGTATCAACAGTTAGTGCAAATCAATATCGCTCACAGAATAAATGGAGCGCAACGAGATTTCCGGGAATGACAGACGGCCACCATTGTTCACGGACAGTCGTGACGTCACGGACAGTCGTGACGTCACGTAGGGTTGGCATTGGTCTCGGCATTGATCTGCTGCCTTCATGTTTACAACTTCCGAAAAGTGTCTCTGTTACCTACTTTCAGAGTATATTTGTTCTTCAGGGAAGGCTTGGGGAATGTAACCGTTTTTCTGTTCCTTCACACAGACAAAAAAATAAAAAATTATGTGATGTCACAGAAGAAAGTGCTACCAGATGGCATACCTGTTGTGTGTAGGTAGAGCGGCGTTCAATGCGGCGCACATGAATGCACTATTTGTCTAAGTTGATTCATCATAAACTTGGGAGGTGTGACGCGTTTGTTACACCATAGAGTCATTTCATACACCATAGCGTCATTTCATGCGAAAATGACGCTATGGTGTATTGTATTTTATGTCCCCCCCTGTAGCTCAGTGGAAGAGCGCTGGTCTTCTGACCTATTTCAGTAGTAGCAGTCTGGGTTCGAGTCGCTTCAGCGCTCGCTATTTGCTCCTGACTGGGATGGCCTGCGGCCGGTGGCAGCTGTCGGCACTCAAGGCCACGGGTGACGTCAGCGAGCGGGGGCGGAACCGTGTCCAGGTATGTCGGGGCACGTACAACTTTTTCGATCTCTAAATCCGCCAAGCCCAACAGGGAATTTGCGCGCATCGGGTTGGTGAGGTAGGACCAGCGCAACAAGCTCTGCTTAGCGTGGGTCCTGACCTCGGAAAGCCATCCATACAAAACATTCGGACTAAATTTATTAAAAAAAATGCCATCAAAATGTTCACAGTTCCGAGGTTTTATTACAAATTATTAGGAGGATCGTCATCTGCGTACTCTGTTTAGTCATTTGATAGCATCCAATCGAATATATTAACCTGGACTCTTAGCTTTAAGTCCCATTGTCCTACAATTTTAATACAATACTTAAAAGTACTAGATCGTGAGACACAGTTCCAAGACATTCTCTTTTTTCGCAATACACTGCATGCATGATTTTCGTCAATCTAAGCGCCTGCCAACATTTCAGGCCATTTCAGGCCATTGCGCCAGAGTGCAGCCTACAAAACGCTACGCATTTGCATGAATAAATTGCGCTTGTGCTGCACCCGAGTGAAACGCTCGGTAATTAATCACAATCCCCGCAACCCAGAACCATCATAATCAGGAAGCCGTTATGAAAATGAGTCGACCACGACCATTTCCATTCTGATCCGAGTGCTGTCCTCTGGCCTATCAGCCGTCCTCTGGCCTACCGTTTGTCATCGGTATATCAGAATGACCTCTCAGAGCTGCTCGCAGAGCGTACACGGCTGCGCAGTGCCCACTCTCTGTCCATTTGTCAGTGTCTTCTCCATTCCATTACCGCCATTACTCATGCACTATGCCATTTACCGAATGCTGCATTCCGAATACATTGTGTTGGCCATGTCATGAATATGGCGTGGCGTTTTACTTCTTACCTTTGATTGCTGCAAGAGAGCGAAAAACGGCGTGTCACTTCTATTGTCGTGACAAATAGATTACTTGTGTTGTTGTTCCTGGATTTTTGCTACTGCGCGACAATGGTTGTATGCCGTCGGCAATTAATCATGTTTCAACGTATAATGACCGTCACACCAGACCTTACATGGAAAATTACCCGGGAGAAAATTATTTGGTTCCACATAATATAAGTTTTTCACAAAGGATTGTTGTGCGAAACTTGTTAGTTAACACATTTAAAGCGTTTTGAAATGTTTCGATGATCCAATCTTTAACTGCAAACTCTTACATGTGATTTTTGCTAGAAATGTTAATGTCAATTTGGTAAAATATTGAAAAGAATATAATGTCTTGACAAAATGCGGTTCGGTCGGTAAAGGGGTAAAATGCGGTTATGGTGGTAATAGCCAAGTGACCCAACAATGGTACAGAAAGGATCAGTTATTGCTTCCACAGACTGTAACAATTCCAAACATTTTAGAAGATTCAGAAATATTATGTGGCATGTTGGCGTGGTCCAAGAACTTGGCAGACGTGTCTGGTATCCCCTTACCTAACCAGAGAAGCAACCTTCATCACGTACTTTACATGCCGGACATCTTCGGCCTCCCCTTGACGAGCTCAGAGCGTTCGCCACCACCGCATTAAACACCGCGATGGCCGACGCCATCGTAGCTATAGGGTTGTCAGATGTAGTATGAAACTGAACGAATGGACTCAAGACGCATATTTTCTTTAAAGATGACCATTTTGTGTCATAGACTTGCTACGAGCTCAATAAATGTTCCTCTCTCGCTTCTCGCTCCTCGCTCTCGCTCTCGCTCTCGCTCTCGGCTTCTCGCTCTCGCTCTCCGCTTCGTCTCGCTCATCGCTCTCGCTCTTCGCTCTCGCTCTCGCTCTCGCTCTCGGCTCTCGCTCTCGCTCTCGCTCTCGCCTTCTCGCTCATCGCTCTCGCTTCCGGCTCTCGCTCTCGGCTTTCCTCTCGCTCTCGCTCTCGCTTCGCTCTCGCTCTCGCTCTCGCTCTCGCTTCGCTCTCGCTCTCGCTCTCGCTCATCGCTCTCGCTCTTCGCTCTCGCTCTCGGCTCCAGCTCTCGGCTCTCGCTCTTCGCTCTCGCTCTCGCTTTCTCGCTCTCGTCTCGCTCTCGCTCTCGCTCCGCTTCTCGCTCTCGCTCTCGCTCTCGCTCTCGCTTCTCGCTCTCGGCTCTCGCTCTCGCTCTCGCTCTCGCTCTCGCTCTCGCTCTCGCTCTCGCTCTCGCTTCTCGCTCTCGCTCTCGCTCATTCGCTCTTCGCTCTCGCTCTCGCTCTCGTCTCGCCTCTCGCTCTCGCTCTCGCTCTCGCTCTCGCTCTCGCTCTCGCCTCTCGCTCTCGCTCTCGCTCTCGCTTTCTCGCTCTCGCATCTCGCTCTCTGCTCTCGTCGCGCTCCGCTCTCGCTCTCGCTCTCGCTCTCGCTCTCTTCTTCTCGCTCTCGCTCTTCGCTTTCTCGCTCTCGCTCTCGCTCTCGCTTTCTCGCTCTCGCTCTCGCTCTTCGCTCTCCGCTCTCGCTCTCGCTCTCGCTCTCGCATCTCGCTCTCGCTCTCGCTCTCGGCCTCGCTCTCGCCCTCGTCCTCTCGCTCTCGCTCTCGCTCTCGCTCTCGCTCTCGCCTCGCTCTCGCTCTCGCTCTCGCTCTCGCTCTCGCTCTCCGCTCTCGCTCTTCGCTCTCCGCTTCTCGCTCTCGCTCTTCGCTCTCGCTCTCCGCTCTCGCTCTCGTTCTCTCCTCTCTCTCTCTTCTCTCTCTCTCTCTCTTCTCTCTCTCTCTCTCTCTCTCTCTCTCTCTCTTTCTCTCCTCTCTCTCTCTCTCTCTCTCTCTCTCTCTCTCATTTATTTTTACATCCATTTGTTCTCCCTTCCTATGGCTCTTCCCCGATACCGTCTGACTCATCTACATCATATTCCGGTGCATCCTGTCTCCATATTATGCTTCTCTGTGTGCCAATGCAACGCGGGGAAAGTGCTCAATCCTATCAGGAAATATACATGACTGACCCTTTCCTGTGGCCCGAGACAGTATATGCAAACAGATCAAAGGTTGTTTTCCCTGGGTCCACAGAAGAACCCCCTCCCCCCCTCCGATAGCAGCAAACACACGGAATTACATTCCAGCCCAGCCTAACTTTTGCGCTGGAACTCATCAGTGGAGCACCGAATATTGATGCATGAAGGAGGCAGTATGCATACACTGCAAAGTGCAAACCACTACAGCCCTTCCTCTGTGCTGCTCGACGGGACTGCAGCAGAGTCATATATCAGAAGCTACGCCTTTGCGATCGCTTGTCGGTATGCCACGCGCCAGCCAGACTCAAACACTCTAATAAGAGCTCACAAAGTAAAATTTGTCTCATCAAACCGGCCAAGTGGAATTGGCCTTCAGACGTCACATTAATCAAGGCCTGCATGAAAATCAAAACGTGCTACTGCCTGGGGGCTGAAGCTCTCAAAGTTTAAGTTGCTCTGATTAATGACGGTACTAGCACTGGATTATAGAGCGGTGCGCGCTACGCTTGCGTGCCGACACACTCTTTTTTATTATCCGTTCCGAGCGAAATTCGCAGAGCCGGTGGGAACCGCGATATTTGCGTTCTCGTGAGCTGAGCGGCAGCTATCAGCGACGTCGGACGAAACTGAGCCTGCTTGGCAGTCTGGCGTCGTTCTCGAATCTATAAGCCAGCGAGCCGGCCTATACAACCGAGAAGAGTGAGCTCGGCCGCCACCACCGCGCGCCTACCGGGCCCACAGCCGCGCCTCGGTGGTCACCACGAGATGGTATCGCTTATAACAGGTTATAAAACTGGTCAATAAAGCTACGCAGAATTCGATTTTATGTCAGCTTTAATATGTTCTTCGAGAGAAATTGCGATGACTTGTACATTTAGTTGTTATATCCGTTTTAACTGTGGATACGTATTACGTAGGTTCTACCTTATTTAACTTAGTATCGGAAATAAACGCATAGCAGGTTCCTGCCAAGTTTATTAGGGAATTATTTTAACCATTTATACTTTCAGTCCTATCTTAACCTAATAAGTTATAATATTCAATGGCAGGGACTCGATGCATTGCAGTGTCTTGCTTTACCATTCTTAAAGATAATTCCACATTGATAAGAGAAGATATAAAGTAAGTTATGTTTTATGCTTTCGCAGAGCACGGTCAGTTGGAAAAATATAAATGAAAAACAATTAGTATTCTGAATGGGGCACATATGTCTTATTCCTGTTCCAGTTGCCTTCCAGTGAAATATTATTCGTAAAACGTTGTAACGATTGCGAGTTATTCCTTCCGCAATCAAAACATACAAGCAGGCATTAGTGTATATCCGTATTAGCGCTGTTCTTATGGCCCTTGCTCCATATAAAACAAATGGGCATATTTGTACACATGTCGGAGTAAAATATATACAGCATTGCTTTCGACGAGAACTAAACACTCAGCAGCACAGGGCCACTGGAGTTCCGCTGGCCCGCTGTGCAGTTCACGTGAGGTACATGGCTAACGGGCATCATTTTGCCCCACCTGCTGTGCAGACTTTATCTGATGCAAGTGTCGCGACCCCGGTGAACCGGCTCGGTCTGGGGGGGGGGCTCGACCCCATGACCCCGTCTGCGCGCGGTACCACCGGCGTGCTGAGCCTGACCCCAGTGACCCGCGTCCAGAGATGCCCCGAGGGCAGGCGTGGACTGGTAGGTCACGACACTCCCTACGGGTGACCAGAGTCCAGAGGTGACCCTAATGTCGTCCGCCTCCTGCAGCCTCAAGCTATCATGGAAGTCGATAGCTTTTGGGAGCGAGTGGCTAGGATGTGCAATGTGCATGGATAGGATTTTCATCAAAAAGACGCGAAACGAATGCACCTTGCAGTATTTCAGGGTCAAGCGATCGAATGTTCTGTCAATTTGTACATTTTACAAATAGTTATGGATCATTGCAAAACAGTAATATAAGGCTCGTCATGATTAGATACACAATATGGTCAGAATGTTGGCTGCTAGAACTCTTGGACTTGGAGACAGGCATTGGACAGGACTACACTCCGACAAAAATTAGCTTGAAAAGGTTCTGGGGAAACTTTATGGCTGACATGTCGTTTTTGTCTCAAGTTATTGTATTTGAATCATATATGGAGAATTGTAAAAATGACAGGGGTGCTTTTCCACGGGCGGCGGTCCAGGCTATGTTGGAGCTAGGGGAGGGATGGCCGCTTAACCGCAGCGGCACCGCAAAATCATAGGGAGCAAGTGACACAATAAGTGATGCAAATGTCAGAAGCAAGACGCATATAATACCTTATATCGAAATGAATGTTATGGTATGCCTGGGGTAATATTTTCCCTGCACAACGGCCGTCAGAAAAAAAAAATGTCGATCAGGGACGATCCAGGGGGATGTTAGGGCTGAAGCGCCCTTCCTTAGAAAATGGCCCATTCAGGCATCCCGGCGCCGTGGTACCGTTCATGTGAAGGATTTGCCGGCGTCGAAGGCGTCGTAGCGTTCTCGGAAGGCCGCCAGGGCGCCCCTGCGTATACCAACAACAATGTAGCACTCTTAGAAGGCACCCTGGCATCCCCAGAAGACATATTGCCACTCTTTCTTACAACGCATTATGCCGCAAGTTGTTCCCAATGCTTGAAATTGACTTGAGAAGCTTTTACATCTTCATAGAAGCCCCTTGATGAATTAATATTGAATCCTACAAGTCGGTAACTGGGATACTAGGCAGACATGGGCTTGGATCCCACACACCTCAAATTTGGGTAATCCAGTTCGACCAACGATAGCGACAATAAGCGACTAGTATGCGTGCAACTTATTGCGTCTGGTTCCTCCTATTGTCGTTGCCTGTTTGTGTGTTTGGCTATTCAAAAACGTTTAAAAATTAACTCGGAAGAATCACCGCGTTTCGAAACTCTCCTGAAATCCGGTGATCCAGGATCCCAAGGGATCTTTGGCTAGTTTCATACAGTTCTGATACCTCGATGGGCGAAACAAAACTTGCACATGTAAATTGCTCCGTACTGGAGCAATAGTTTGCAATGTGCAGAAGTTCCATAGCATATCACCCGTCGCAACTATGCTCATTCAAAGGTCACAACACCTGGGGGTGCATGGCCCATGGCCATGTCTGATACTAGGTAACTCCAGTTGCTGATTGGCTGATTTTGGGTGATTTTACGTATGATTATGACGCACAGATGACGTAAGACTTGGATAAAATGTTTGCATAAGCAATGAAACAGATAGAAGTGGACAAGAATTTACTGTTTTCGTACCTCATTCGTGTAATTGCAAGAATGCCCTTTGTGAGGTATTCATCGTGATTTGGATGTTTAAATCGTCTATAAAACGTTTTTCTTAGCAACATTCTGAAGTGTATGTGTAGCGTTTAGAGCTGGCCTGAACGTTCCAGGCTCACGTACGAATTGTTGATCTGTCCCTACTCCCCGACCCCGCCTCGTGCCAATATGTGCGTGCCAGTGTTGAATTGGCCGCCCGCCCGCTGAGTGATAGGAGCGGGCCGGCGGGACCGGAGCGCCAGTGACCTGCAGACCGTGCATGACCTTGTGATACAGAATACAGACGGACGCCCCAGAGCACGGACAGCGAGCGACGGTGGCGGACACTACCATTCTTAGTGAAATATAATAGCGACGAATACGTACTTAGAGCAAGTACTGTGGTGGTTTTCAAAGCGTTGTATTGTCTGGCATATTTAACGAGTACTTGGAAAAGCATCTCGCTCGCATGCTGCCATCTTGCGACATCTAAATGCAGGTGAACAACGGTAAAAGCCGACTCTACCTCTTGTATACGCCACGATCCCTTACCAAATAGATGACGCTATGAAGAACTTGCGTGCTTCTAAGCCAACTGATTTCACATTATTCTGAGAAAAAAAAAATGTGAGTTTGAACCAAATAACTGACATAATAACCTGCTTTTTCCGCGCTAATATATATTCGTACTATTAACATTATAATTAATTTGTAGCTTCCCTTAATCTTTTCTGAGTGTTTATTTTATCATTATTTTAAATTTGACTGTTTTCTATAAGCTGCACCAAGAAGTGCACCATCGCACGTACCGAGTCATATGCAGGCACTGCAAGAAAATGCTTATAATTCACCTGTATTCGGGTCATAATGACATGAGCCATCATTTTGCCAGCAGTGTCTTTCTAAACATACAATACATTAACCAATCAAGTCTCGTCATTCTGCGCATCTCGTTCGCATGTTGCCACCTTGCGACATCTGAATGCAGGTGAACAACGGTAAAAGCCGACTCTACCCCTCATCTTACCCCGCCATGCTGCCAGCATGTCCATTCAGATGTCTGACCGACATCTGAATAGAGCCACCAGACCGCGCCGAGGACCTCACAACGCTCTCCGGACGTCAGGAGCGCCTACTGCCTCTGCCCCCGCTACAGCACCACCTGGCTGTAATGTGTCCAAGGTTCTGACGCATTAACCTGGCCTCGCTGGCCGCGCTGGACGGCTCTCCGTTAATGGAGCATTAATGCTGCCGTCTCGGCCGGCCGGGTTCGCCACCTCCTCCCTCCCTCCTCTCGAGACGGTATCTGGCCATCGGCTGAGGGCCCGCAGGTGTGACGGTCCCCATCCATCCTTTCTGTGGCTGAGGCTGAGTGGACGCCACTTATGACACGATCTGAGGAGAGGGCACTCGGCGGTCAGCTGAGAGGCCTTCACGAACGCCTCGCGCGCGCCCCGTCCGTCGCTCCCGCGCCGCGTCCACGCCGCGTCCGCCACCAGCGCGCCGTCTTGGCCGCCTCGGCCGCAGCGGCGAGATTGCTCGTCGCTCGGCGCGGACGGCCACTGTATCTCACGAGCAACTCATTGCTCGCCGGCGCTGGCACATAGATAGGCCGGCACCCACTCGCCGCCGGCGCAATTGATTGTCTGTCCAGATGTCTCGCCCGGCCGGGTTGGAGGTGCGCTGACCGATTCGTCCATTAGTGGCGGGAGTGACGCGCGTGCAGCACGGGTTAGCGCGTCACGCAGAGATGGAGATTTGATGGTGCGGTGTCCCTACTCAGTACACGGTACATGTCACTGAAGGAGAGATTTATTCAGGGTTTCCGGAAATTTGTCAGCTCGTTCATACCACGTGCGTTGAACGCACGCATGAGATGTTAACGCAATCGCAAGCGGTAATCATCAATTACTGCTTCCAGCATATACCCGACTTGAAAGTTATCAAAACTTAAGTCAGCCGATTTCTTTTAAAAAAATCCCAACAATTTGAGTTCCATAGTCTGAAATATTATAATTCTTAATATAATATAATATAAAAATATAATTAAAAATATAAATTCCATAGTCTGAAACGACTATGCAGTGAGCAACATGCAGTGTATGAATTCAATATTGACGTGTCCAAAACGATTACCAGATGAATACAGTGTCAAAATACATATGTTTACAGCTTACGATATCGGCTCAATTCACTATTTACACCACACAGTCTGTACTGTTGGACTACGCCGGCCGGACAAAAGATGCTCGTGAATGCTCTGCCTAAACTTGCGTGCAGGACAGAAGACACGCGCATAACTCAGAACGATAATATCTCGCGTAATACGAATAGGAGCAAGGCTATTACAATACCAATGGACTCATGCCCTAGTTTCCGAAATCGTATGCACAAACTCAATTGTTTAGCAATTCTCTCACGGCCAGGAAGAAAGACGATATACGCCACAGCGCAATTCACTCCCAGAGAAAAGCGATAAATGTAAATTATAACCACATAGTGAAGACAATGACGAGTCCTAATCAACATGCCACACCTGACGAGGTGCCTAGCAACACCGCAATAATACCACCTCCTCGGATTTTTAATTATCAGAGCGCACCATCAGTGGCATCGGGCGCTATCGCGCACGACCACGGGCGCGCCGGAGCGGATGTAACCGCAGACAATCTGCGGTGCACCCCCCGGCGACGGAAAACAATAGTCCATTATCTTACTCCGGTCGCATCGATCAGGCGCGGTTTGACCAATATAGAAACAATGTCACAGGCGGGTCCCGTTACGGGAGCGAGTTCCCGCCCCGACACTTTGTGGGTGGTGCAGATGTCTCGAGCACATACGTCTCACAGTCGAGGTAAGAGCCCTCCACGTCCGCGTGACGGTCCATGCCGTCGCCGCGACCGCTCCATAGTCATGTGCGTTCCGTCGCAGGCACGGGATCGGAGAAGCCCAGCTAAATACGCGGTGTTCCGCCGCCGTCGCCCGGGCGCGGGGCAACCGCGTCCCCGCTCCACTAGGTGCTCTCCGCTCGACGAGTTAGCCGCTAATAGTGTGCAAGAGGACTCCATGAAGACAAGCGGCATCTCGTATAGGCAACCTTCAGAAGCTCTTCACACGGGGAGATGTCAGCGACCGTGATGAGGAAGAATGGGCCGGCAGCAGCGCTGAAGAGTGACGGAAGGGTCCAGAGGTGCGCGCTCATGGGGACCGTGCACTCAGCCAATGGCGGCACATGAATGCGATTGTATGTCCGCGATTCGCACGCCAACCGCGAGCGGCTGACGAAAGTTTGGGTCCGCGAGGAGTTATGGCGCAAGCATCCGGAGAAAGAAGCAACTGTGGGCGGAACTTGTGGGCAGAAGGGGTGAGGGAGGGCGAAGTGGTGCGACGTAGAATGGTGTGCGCGAAGTGATGTGCGTGCGAAGTTGGGTTTTGGGGAATGTGTTGGCGGAGTCTCTGTGGCCGAGCAATCAGCGGGCGATTTAATGGCCGACAGGGCTAATGTTGCGCTGTTTTGCTTGGTCTGAGACGCTCAACAGACCACCATGCATTAAAGTTCAATACAAAATACAGTGTTGTGTTGCTTTGTGGCGCACCAACTACGAAGGCTATATGGAGTTTGTGTCGGAATGACGACGCAGCAACATGGAATTGCAATGAAATAAAGTGTATTCGTAGCAAAAATAATATTCTACATTAGAACTAAACCTATCATCCGTTCGAGGACCGAGTACTTGTTGCTACCTTAACTCAGCGCGCCAACATTGGCTCAGTCATGAGAGACAACAATATCAAAAAACAGAAGCCGGCACCACCACCGCCACCGCACATAAATGAGTGGTACAGATATCAAGCCCGGCCACATGTGGCAGCACTCGCCGGCCCGGCAGCCAGCAATCTGCATGTCTACTTCATTATACATGAAACAGTAGTTTAACCCCCGAACTTGTGCTGCTCCCGGCATGGACCCGGCAAGCCTGAGTTCAGACACAGCTTCAGGCCCACCGGGCCTGAATATTGGCCCGGCGCCTGCTCCGTGGTCCTGAAATTTGCATCCCTACTCATTTAGTACTAGGAATGGTGCCGTCTTCGCAGCGAGTGAATGACCTTTAAGCTGCGCTCAGATATCTCAACATCGCCACAGCTACTGATTTGCCAGAGATTTACTAATTTACTGATTTGCCTTGAGTAGCCCTGAGGGCAGCATTGTGGCAATACCCTTCAATACGAGGATACGAAGATGCAATGCTTTCCCAAAACGGCCATATTGAACCGTGGACCTTAGCAATAACGTCATATCTGACTCTCTCGCGATAGAGACTGCTCTGTGAAGTGGACAAAACCAATTGTCCACCTACTTCCTATATATAACCACCGTATATAGCCTACATAAGGGACGCTGTTTACGATTTTAGTAATGGTATTCGTCCTATACGTGGACAAAAATATGGTGTCCTTCACATTTCCAGGCTTTTACGAGCCCGTATACCCAATAGTATAAATAGTGTACGTAATAATAATGATGCTCTAATCCTCAATCTTAGACAACCACGTGGCGCTGGTTCCGCCGTCAGCTGTTGGGAAATGTAAACAAACCACGGTTCGCAGAGGCAGTGGGCGCTTTGATGATAATAGTGCTCGAGAATATTTCTAGTCAGGTGTGTCTGCGTGCACGTGTTTAAATCTGACTTAAACCATTGATGAACCGCGTATTCTGTCTCTCCGCCACCAACGCGTCAACGTCGAGTGCGCAAGGCTGATCCAGTCAGCAGCTGGGGCTGTTAGGCTTGGAAAATCGACGCGTAACAACGAGGTATATAACATAATACAAAGATGCTTTGAATCTATTCTGGACTATTATGCTATAATAAAGCAGCAGCAAAATAACTGTCTATTGCTGTTCAAGCGTCTACTCACAACGAAGTTTAAAAGATTCTCCGTGAAGTAGATGATCACTTATATAGCTGCGCTTGCGTTAACGTGGAGCTTTACGAGTAAAGACGACAATAGTCGTTGTATTTTTTACTGGTATTTGTAGGCGGCGAATAGTCTGATTACCCCGTACTCGCGCAGATACGATATTACTTTCGGAATTGTATTCAGCTATACAAATTTGATAAGCTAAATAGAACTTCTGGAGAATAATGCAATATGCTCTGCGCGCGGACGGAAATAATTGATTGATTGATGACTTCATGGGAACAGTGAGCTACGAACCGATTGGACTCATCTCTTAGAGGTCTGCTCATTGCCCTATGGCATAGTTTCAAGTGATACTTGCAATCACAATTTGCTCACAAAAACGAACTTGAATAACCCAAGTATCGCACCTGCCCTCGTATGTCGATGCATATATATGCTAGGGCCAGAAGATGGAATTGCCTATCCGCCACCCTAGTCAGAATATGCATGAACTGTTCTTTTTGTGTTATGCCATTCAACGTTTTTGCCAATGTCTAAATAAATAAATAAAACATAATTCGCATTTATTAAGAGGTTTTTAACAATAAATACTACCACCTGTGTTGTTAGTCTTAAACATAGTTGACGGAGCAAACAGCATGATGTTCTCATATCAGCCTGTACGTCTTCGTGTGATTTATATTTTCCGACTCCAAATTCCCTTGATCCAGGCTAAGTCAAAACACCATATGTCAAAACATTAACACACACGATCTGCTCTGCCTAGCTCGGTGAGCTGCACCGGTTGTCTATTTACCAAGCTCTGCAATATAGGCCATACACATCAACTGCAAGACACATAAAGAGAACTCGTGCGTACAAACACATTCACAACGAATTATATATCTGATACCTGCAGGAAAACCCGTGACTAGGACATGCTCGACGTTCTAGCCAATTTGTATAATGAGCGCATTCGGCAGAACACGGAAAAGTTCAGATGCGACGTTGTCCGACGCCGCATCAAAGTTGGCGAAACTTGGAGGCAAGAGACCATTGTGAAGCTCGTCAATGGCCTCCTGGTCGGCTTTCGCTGAAGCGCTAACGGGCTGATATGTCGTCCAGAGGAGTCCCCAGAGGCAAAGGTATCATCCAGACGCGTCTATCGCGCAGTATCGGCAACTGTATGGCATTCAGACCGCTCGAACCGAGGCCGTTAACCCGTCACGGGTCGATCAATGAATGGTGAGCTCATGGCGTTGTTGAGTATTTCCTCAGCATCTGTGACTGGGACTTTGTAGCTATCAAAACAACGATGACCTATATTCAAATGCCACTTCGTTTGGAAGATATATTATTAGTGCTTTTCCCGCACATTTTGTCCAAGGAAGGAGCCAGATAGGAGAAATGGGCTCGGCTGGGCTGAGAGACGGCAGTAAAGCCTGCCGGATTGGACGGAAATGCTGGCAATATTTTATGATCAACTTTGCCTATCCGTAATGGGTCGGTCTCTTTCGGCTTCTTTGTTTGCTTCGAAAAATGCCGGAATTTAAAGTAAACTCCAGTCATAAAGATGGCTTGGCTGTCTGACGTTTGATAGGAGTTGGTGGAGGCACGTAAGCCATCAAAGGTTGATAACCTGGACGATCAAAAACAAAATATTCACGTTTTTGGGGTCTGGATAAAAACGACAAACAAGCATATCCGCCATGAAAAAGCTGCATTCAAACAAAGCTGACGACTTATATCTGGCCGATGGAAGAAGGGGTTTGAAAACCTTTTTGATTGACACGTTCTGTACGTTGAATAGTTAAAACTTAGTAAGCTACGTAGTTTCAAGCAATTGGATTGCGTCAGACCAGAACTTTGGCTGCAACTCAATGGAGAACCAATTAAGCCCGCACAATGGCTGGACGAATTTCGTCCGTTGTATGAGACCGTTACTTAGCTTTCAGGTTCCAGAACGTATCGCAAGGAGACACGTGTCGCTAACGTCGGACAGCAACAGTGGTTCACGGAGCCCGGCGCAGCGTGGCTCACCTCGTCTGTAACTTGGTCAGACGATGAAGCATTTCAGTAATTGCACCGCAGTTCTTAGTCGGCAGACTATCCACCATCGCCCCATCGTTCAGTTCACAAACGGCTACTGCGAACAAGTGCAGAGGCGTTGACGGAGGCCTGATGAACATCTTCGCATAGTGTCTGTCTAATACCGCTTTAGAACTTCTTTTCGGTGACGAGGTAACTTATCAGCGGTTGTGAGCGCCAAGCGGAGAGAGCTCTCTGGTATCGGGTACAGCGGCGGGCTCGCCGCCGGCGCTCGGTCAGCACACGGCGGACAAACAGGAGAGATAGGGAAACGGGCTCCCGGAGCGGAGGAGGACAGTTCATCCAAACAGGGCCATATAATACACAGACCACGTCAACAGACCACGTGGCTGCGCGGGGGGTGCGCTGGACGCGGATAGAGATAAATTTCCCAGCTCCCCCCCCCCCCCCATAACCAGGCAACCAACCTCGTTGGCGACCCACTTTGCTTTGAATCTGGACGACACTTTGCTTATTTATTTATTGTTTTATTAGTTTCTAAACAACACAGACCAGAGCCCACTACGGCTGTAGTCATACGAATCACACAAACAAGGACGCACGCTCATACATTCACACACTCATACCTAAAAACATGATGATGATGCTAAATGCTAAATAAGTAAAAAAATTAATGTATAAATATCCCGCTACCAAACGTATAAAATAGGACAAGTGACTAGCCAGCACCGCTGCGCAAACCATGGACAATGGACATCAATAAATGCCTTCATTGTTTGCATACTTAAAAACATGCGACTTAAAAGTAAATAGTGGGTAAAAAAAGGTAAAAGCCCATGGTCACACTTTGAATGACCATGGGCAAAATAAGAGCTTCAGTACCTAAATCTCCAACCCTAACCTCGAACCACACCGGTATCCAAGTTACTACCAGTTAGACCTTCAGTAAACACTTTATTGGATGACATAAATTATCGAATTTATCGGTTGGTTTCGATATTTTCTGGTCAAGTAGGCCTTCATCCCTGCGGCGACCACTTTGATATGGAATTTCGTTGGCGACCACTTCTCATTTTTTTCGACCCCTGCTCCTTGTTTCTAATCATTCACTCCTACG